>QOCX01006695.1:0-11032 GCA_005959815.1 Sarcophaga bullata
TAGCAAATATTTGCGTAGTTTGACCAAGACTTTTAGCCGGGCAGCTATAAAAGTGAAGTGTTTATAGTCCTTATGCAAGAATTAGTCAAACATTGACGGAACGTAACGGAACACTGAGAGATGGTAACTCTATGATCCTAGGAACATTTTAAGTAACGTAATTAATGAAACTGAACAAGGAAACAAATATGAAAACTAAAAACCGAACGGGACAAAATAGAGATCTTTTGTGACATGAAAAATACCGTTTAATGCAACTATTCATGTCTGAAACGTTTTCGCAAGGAGATATACACGAAATTAATATAAATTCTTAAATTTCTAAATATGTATTGTATTTATTTAACACCAACAAAAGTGGCTTAAGAAAGTCTTTGTGACTGATACCCGGTTAAAACACTCGTTGTCATTGCAATTGTCAAGGAATACAATTAAAATTTTGTTTATTTTAACTCCCAAACAAACTTGAGATTATGAATTGTTAAGAGTTTAATAACTATACAAAGGATCGCTTACGGGTAAGTACCTAAAAGAGACGTAATTTTATAAAAAAAAATCTTTCTTATTCCCTTTGTCTCCAGAATCGATAACAAAAGTACAGCACAGTGTACAAACTAGACAAATTAATAAAAAAAAACAGATGTTTTGACAAGCAGAAGTAACTGTGATGAGACATTTTTAAGTGGGTAAAGGGTAAATCCCCAATTGCTAAATATCAAGTGTTTAATAATAAAACAAAACTGCTAAACAATACGACAATGAAATTAAAAAAAAAGTAGTTTATTAAACAATGTAAACAGAAAAAAAACAAGTGAAAAGAGTAATTAAAAATTAAATTTATAATTAAAAAAAAAAAAAAAGAAAAAAAGGAAGAAATATATATTAACCTATTAACCAGTTCCAACAATCAGATTAGAACCTCGGATTTAGTCTGATAAAGTCTAGTAGTCGATCTGATATTAAGTAACGATAGCTCAGACTATCAAGGGTGAGTCTGCATCCAATTAATGCAGAAGTAGGTTTTAAGGAAATGAAAATTCCCCGCATTACAACTCATGCAATGTTCTATTAGAATAGGTACAGTGACATTGACATTGTAATCCGAATCGATGAAGCAATTTGCTACTCTGGGCTAAGATTTTAATAAATACTTTAGCCTAAGAGGCAGCCTATTGGAGGTAAGTGAATTGGTATTCGATAGTTCTATTCTTTTTCTACAGTGAGTGAAATTTTTACTTTTTTAACTCTAAAACGTTTTAAGCTTTCAAAACTGCATTACCAAATTTCTTTCGATGGTATTGTTGGAGTTTAGAAATTAAAAAATTATGATTTGATATGGTTAACGGTAGAGTTTTTGGCTGGCAGTGTATACATTATTAAACATAAAAATTATGTATTTTAAAAACCAATTAAAATAATACTTAATGCTATTCTTTAGAAAATAAAGTGTTAGAATTACGATCATTGCATATGGAATTTTATTATTAACATCCTTTCTTCAGGCGCAGTCCATATTTATTTATACAATAATTTGAAAAAAATCGTTAATCAACATTAACAAAAAAAAAATTTTTTTTAAGTGGAAAACTCTCAGAACAATTAAAAAATTAATTGCCTTGCCATACATAATGATTCAAGGTAATAGTCACATTCACAATATTTCGCTTTAATACGATCATATAGATTTCATTTGTAGTAAATAATCATTGAAAATGCAATTTAAGCGTAAGTTTTTGTTATTTATAAAACGATAAAAATTATAAAAACAGCTTTGCCAGACTTTTTTAAAAGTTCTTTTTTAATTACAGAAAATCCGAAAATCAAACAAAACTTTAATGTGGCCTTTATTTTGAAGTGCATAAACTTGAAAATAGCATTTCATTTCATTAAATCCAGTATTTAAGATTCGATAACATATTTGTTATCGATAGCACTAAACTGAAATGTCTGATTAAGCAATGTAATGACATGACAAGTCATGGCGAATTATTCTTATCTTTTAGGATCGTACATATTATGTGACGTTAAAGAAATTCCATTGAAAATAAGACTTTAATAAGACGGATTAAATAAAAAATTTTGATTAGAATACACAGATATAATGGTAATCAAATATTTTAAATTTTTAGATCACTATCGAACATGAGGAATGGAATTTAAACTCTAATAATGTATTGTACTCTGATACAACTTGAATTTGCTGCAATTAGAAGTTTTAAGGTGACCATCAAATTACAAGAAAACGGCTGTTAACTTTAGAAACCATTTCACTTTGAAATTTCTTGAACTAAAAGTAGGAAAATCGATGATAAATATCGCTGATGGCAAATAAAATTGTAGACCCCATGAATTCAGAAAAAGTAATGGTCTAATGGATGTTTAGGTTATTATAATTGATCATACGACAGCGTGAGACGATTGGGACGGACTGGAAATTATAATCAGTCATGGGATAGTGTGTTTTGCGACAGGGTATATATACAGCGCTTATATAAGGTTTGATAATAATTAGGAAATGGCTTACAGCGACGTCTTAGCAAGATGTGGCCACTAAATAACTATATCCTTACAAGGGTATAGTTTCCAAGAAATGTGTTTAACGTTCAGAGGTGTGCTATAGTTTGGTGCACTATTCTCCTCCATTTTTCCCTGTATACGAATTCCCATAATTTGGAGACTTTCTTCAATAAACAACCGTATTTACAATAGGAAATATCATTTAAAAAACTGACGACTTCATTAATGTTAGTTTGAGATTCCAATCTTTCTCTAATAAGTCCATCATTGAGCGACAAATACTTGATTTAGAAGTAAATTTTTTTAGAACTTAGAATTACGTTTAAAATTTTTTTTAAATGTTACACTCTAAAACCCGGATTTAACAATTTGAAAAGGATATTCACTTGTATTTTAAAAAATTATTATTATTTTTTCGAAAATTATTAAAAAAAAAAACGTATTTAAAAGCAAAACACTTACATTTAGACCCGACATAAATTTAATGAATAGCGATTTCCAGTTAAGAAAAGAAATTACGGAATTGGTTTTAAGTCTCAAAGCCACAAAACGTTTTTCCATCTCAAACTTATAACAGGCGACGACAATTTTCAATAGCGTACACGCGAACGTCTAAAGCTTTCTAAATAATAGAGTGTAATGACCCAGAATGCCAGCCAGAGTTAACAATTTATAGATAAACTTGTGAAGGTAGCACAATTCATGTATCCTGGTGATTTAAAGAAGAACATTACAGTTTTTACATCCAAAAAATATTAACAAAAAATATTCATTTATTAATAATAGAAAAAATAAAATTAAATGTCAAGATAACAATACAAAGTTAATAGATTTTTTTTTTCATATATTTTGTCTATGGAAAAATCTGCAAGGCTAACATTATACAGTCACCAATAAAAGTCTGCATAAGACTTTAATTGTTACAAATTCAAGAGTTTTAAAATGATAATGTGTAGACATAGAGCGCCCACTGTATATGACACACGCAGCTTTATAATCTTCGTTGTTAGGTGCAAAAGCTATGTGTGTACCAGCCAGCAAGAAAGAAAATAAAATTATTTCGTTTTTATCAACATTATCGATAGCATTTCGCCTGAGATATTCAGTGGTTTTTGATCTGTTTTTGTTTTTATTATTATAATCAAAAAATATAAAATTAAATAAAAACATACATAAGTTGTATACCAAGTTGTAATATTGAAATAAATTGGATGTCATTTCGTTTAAGGTAGAGTGTGCGGCGTTTAATTAGTCAACGAAACGATCAAGACAAAGACAAATATGCCACCAAAAAGAGGTGGATTTTTATCGTAAACAAATATGTGATCGGACAAAATCGACGTAAATAACAATATTTATTGATATTTATTATGATTTATTTTGGTTTTTATTATTATTATTTTTTATTTACTTTTTATTTAGAAAGTATATACAGGTCATAAACAGTACAGTAAATTCTGTTTACAAACACTTCAAGGAAGTAAGACATGAAGTTGGGTACAGTCTATGACAACAGTATTGCCATAGTTTTAGAAAAGAAAGGTTAGGATACCACCCGACATGACAGAATCATCAGAGAAAAAATATCAAAATTTCCCCAAATTTTTCAATGGTCAGAATTCTGCTAAGTTCACTAAAGTGCTTATAAATGAAGTACTCGGTCACTCCCCTCCCAAATTTTAAGTAATTGGATTGAAAAACAGGCCAAAAATTTTCATGTAAGTTTAAGAACTTATTAGGTAACCACTTGGCGAACATTTGTACAGTTTGGAAGTTCTAACGTATCTGGATACTAAGGCCGCATAATGATGATTTTTTGACCATTGGCCCTATATGAATTTGTCGTCCATAACGTACAGACTACAATAATGGTTTCAAAGTCATAGGATCGGTGACTTTTAACTCCGAATTTATTTCTCATTTACTTCACTTCAGAATGAAATCAAGAAAGAAAATATAAGATAGCATTGTTGCAACTGAGATCTTTCTAAGACTTTATTTGAATTTCGAGAGAGTTTTCAAACTAGAAATTCGTCCTAATTTGTGATATAATTCAGCAACTGCTATCTGATCATAAGAGACTGGTGAGAGTATGCAACCTCTTATTATTTTATTAGTTCCATCTGTTTTATCTACTAATCAACATAACGGATAGTTAAGCTAATCTTACGCATAGTTTACCTCTTTTCTTAAGTAAATTTTAAAATTTTTCTGTGTGGGACGTTTTCTAACAACAACTTCTACTCAGTTGGTTTTCTCATTAATATCTGTATGATGGAAGTACTTCTGATAGGGAAATTTATTTTCTGAAATCACATTTTCAATTAATGTCACGTTATAGTCTACAGATTTCAAGTGGGCCACTTAAAGTCCTTCGTTTTAAAGTATTAATCACCTGCGTGCACATCTCACGTAGGCTAGATAAGAGAATAATAAAAATGAGTATTTGATGGACAGGTGGTCGGGTCATAAGCAATTATAAGTTTTTCAATGAATTTATTTATTTTTTTACAGAAATAAGTCGATAATTTTGAGTTATTTTTAAAATTATGATTAAATTATAGTGTCCTGAACAAACCTAAGAAATCTAAAATTAGGTGCCTTAATAAAGTAAAACATTTTTTTTAACCCTTAGCAAAATTTGTTTTATAAAGCTTATAAGCTTTCAATTACAATAATAAACATTAATACATTTTAAGGGTTAAACATTAATGACGCAACTCACTATTGACGTCTATTGGCTTTTCAGTGCATTTTCGTCTCTTTCATGGGAAACTCTTGAATTTTTAAACACTTAAAATAGTCTGATAATTTAAGTAAATGAATTGACAAAGCTTATCGATCACAATATTTATAAATAAAATTAAATAAAAGGCTTATATTGCATGTATTAAACTNNNNCCTTCAACCAGTTATTTGGTTTTTGATTCCAATCATTTAATTTCCTTTAAAGTGCTCTGATAATAATAATGATAATAATAATAATAATAATGAAAACAAACTGTATTGTTTTCAAACATGCCAAGCAAAATAAATAAATTATAAAAACATTAAAATTTGTTTATAATAAAATCATATATAAAATATCAATAAGGAATGGATAAGATTATAAAACTGAGGTCTGTTGTGCCGATAATACATTCGGCAGACCATTCGATTTTCAGTGTTTAATAAATTGTATGGCATGATGATTCTGAGGATAAGGACAATAACACTGAAAACCACGTTTCAATAATAAAATATTCTGAATTTTCTAAAGGTGTGGTGAGTACGATTAACTGCAATGATGAGAAATTTAATTTTGTCCCTTTTCAATCCTTAAAAGAATTTATTAACCAAGTTTTTACAATTAAGTACAGATCTGCGCTAGTTGTAGTAGATCCAATGATGGTATGAGGTTGCCATCTGTTGTTGCCAAGAGACAACCCCGTGTGAAAATGTATAGGGTTGTTGCATTGGATATAGTGGTGAACTTTTTTTATGGAGCCCTATACTCTCTCAATGGATGAATTTATCTGATATTTTATACGATTCTCTCTAGGCTCATGGTATCTTGCTCGGGGGTAGATTCATGTTATCCTTATTTGCATATTCATGTGAACTACGTGAAGTCAAGTAATCCTCACCGCCAAAGGAACCACGATTTTCGATTACATTATACTTCTGATATAAAAACACATAAAGTCCATCTAAAACCGATACAATGGGAAAAGGAAAATGATCAGCTATTAAAAAGAGTAGCAGATATATTACATCCGCCAAAGAAACCACGATTTTCGATCGGCATTGCATTCACGTGTAAGGTGACTACATTGTACCGTTAATAGATGTGTGGCACTGGCGATACATTATACTTCTGATATAAAAACACAGAAAGTCAATTTAAAACCAATACAATGGGACAAGGGAAATGATCAGCTATTAAGAAGAGTAGCAGATATATTACATTCGTCAGCTGTGCTATGGTCAAAACCTTTTGAAATTCTGGGTTCATTGGTTGGAACCAACACGTTTTGACGTATACAAGGGACTAGAAACTGACTGCTTTAATATTTTCCCTTATCTCACACCCTATTTTATATTTTTGTCTATCATGTGCTCTTGAAAGAATAAGTGAATATAACGAATTCTGTCCATTCGGCTGTATTCGTTACAAATTCTCTCTATCTTAGGTTGCTATCGTGTGGCGCACTTTCTGCTTAAGAGTTCTGTGTGTTACAACGAAAAGCATGTGACTAAACGTAACAAAGGCGTATTTGTACTTGCTACTCCTTTTTTTTCTAATCGAAAACACACGAGTCGTTAGTGAATAATTCATGTTGTAATAAAGAGAGTCAAAATATTTCCTATTTGTGCCGCTGGCTTTATATTAATAATAATTATAAAATACTATAATAATTAATTAATATTCAAGATAATATGTCGTGTCCAATTCAAAAACGCATTTAACTTCTAAACATAATAAACCTTCAAAATTCCAACACCCTGGCTACATGCAACATTCGAATAGCGCTATATCCCACAATTTGTGTTTTAATAGGTCCAGTCTATAGAATTTGGTTAATATAGCACTGCAAATCAATTTAGTAATTATTATTCTATTGTTTAGTGTTTTGTATTAGTTTAATTTATCTGCTAAAGTATTCTTCTATAATTCCCCTTGTTATCAAATGATAACTGTCTATTTAAAGATTATTGTTATGATCTTTTTTTTCATTTTTCAAATTTACTTGTCAATTGGCAGATAATAACTGACAATCAACACATTTTCCCAATCGTTTAGAATATACTACAGGAATATCAATAAATTTTGTCTTTCTTTTTTGCAATCGTTCAATGGCATCAACTGTAAAATAATATGTTTCCAATATTTTTCAACTGAAAGATCATTTATTTGTATTTGCAACAAATTTTCTAATTTCTGAACAATAAAGCAAATGAGAAGCAACTTTATTGAACAAGAATCTGTAGAACTATAAAATAACCACCAAGGGCGTAAGAAACCGTTGCTTTAATAGACCATTATCCCGATGGGCCCAATATAAGAAGCAATAGGTATTGTAACGGATGAACAGTTCGGCTTTTTATCCAAATAGGCAGAGAAATTATATTGGTTCAACAAATACCAAACATTCACGATGCACAAAAAGCTTTTATAAATGAATATTTGATTTTTTAATTGAAGGAAAAAGAGTTCCTACAGTTTAAGATAAAAACTTAAAATGTATTCGACGTGGTAAAACCAAAAAGACTTCTAAAGTTTCATCCACCCAAAACGGAAATACTTATAAGTACATAGTATTTCATCTGCACTATGCCTGCTACACAGGGTCGCAAACGATACGAATTGAACGATAAATAGCAACAGGCAAACTACACAGTGTATCGAATTGTACATCCATCGTAGTATAATTCCACTTTTTGTTAAATCTTTCGAAATAGTTTTGAGTTGACATGTAAGCGGTTATTTTGGACCTCCAGTCTCATATTATACCCTCCCGGTTGGTAAGAGAGTATGGGACAGGAATGAATACCCTCATCCACTTGTTTTGGATAGTTTACTTGGGTCTTAGACCATCTTGCCTTTCTACTATCTATCGGTTGCAAAAGAGTGAAAGAACAATTGATTACACTCACACTTTTCTCGGATAACGTTTACGTGAGCCTCACATCATCTTGTCCTTCGGTCACATGTAATCACCTCATAATACAGTGTAGAAAGGAATTGGATATCGTCAGCGACGTTTCTCAGATAGCGCTTATTTGAATCTCATGCAAATTCGCTTTCTTTGCCAGTAAGTGCAATGGCGTCAGTGAGTTTATTCCAGCTAAGTTAACTCTACCGTTAGAAATACAGAAATAATAGGGTAGCCAAATGACGGAAGCATTGCGTCGTGAATTATTGCATTGAATGTAGAGATAGAATTACTGAGTCTTATTTGTTTCTCAGACTTGACACTGCATTATCCTTGCTACGATGATAATCGATGTTTATGCTATCCATGGATTATAATGAACTGAGCCCTCCTCTTTCTTATATCTTTTTCTTATTCGAACATGGATTGCTTGAGTTTGTAGTCAACAACTTTAGTTTCTACAACACTTCAAACCCCCAATGGAAAGTTCGACATACAGATTAAGATGAATAAATTGATAATCGAAATTAAATATGCAAAATATGCAATGAACCTATAAAAATAGAACGCATTTTATTATAACTGTAACAATTATTAAATAATTCACAGTAGAAATGGAAGTGGTAAGTTGGCGATTAAATAATCGTTTACAAACTATCTTTCGCGGTCTCTTTCCTATAATTATTCTTAAATCGTTCACGTAATTTAAACTACTACACACACACATACAGACTTGTAAACAAACAGTTTTTATTTGATTCTCTGGTTTCATCGACTCTTGTTACAACTCTTGTTATTGACAGAGTGATTTATATTACAGTTGACGCAGTAAATAAATCATCCATTGATGACAAATATTCTAAAAGGTGAATAGCTTCCAATCACATGTTTGCAACAAAGAAATTAAACTAAATGTTTGTATGTAATAACTACCGTGAATATACTCTCAACGATTTAACACTCTATTAAAAAAAAGAGCAATAAATTAAAAAATTGTTTGGAAAATTTAAAGTCTTTTTAAAATATCGTACAAAAGTATATAATTAGTGTGTAATAGAAAAATTATTGTAAATTTGTAGAAGAAAATTGCTTTTGGAATAAATTCCTTATAACTTACGACATAACTTATAACAATTAGTTGGCGAATAATTTATATTTTATGTCATAAAATAATTGTTTAAAATAAGGCTCGTGGATAAAATTTTGTACCACGCGCATGGAAATTTTAAATTCATACTTTAAAAACTTTTATTAAGTCGTAGTTAATGGTAAATTTTATTGTTGGAGAGCAAAGTTCATCAATAGTTTGTACAGACTGTAAGCATTACTGTTGTCGTTTTAAAGTAAACCAAACTGAAATAGTAGGAAAGATAGTTTCCTAAAGAAAATACAATCGAAGGTAAAGGTAATGCCATATGAATAATATGAAATTATTATCCAAAATGATTATAACTCAGAGCGAAATTTTCTATGTCTTAAATTTGTTACAGGCCATTGTATTCCAGAAATTCTGTTCTGTTCCAGAACTTCTCTTTTATGTATTACTGTGTCTTGATACGAGAATAATACAAGAGGTAATTAATTTCTCAAAAAAAAAATTGTTATGGAACTAGAAGTCAATGAGGTTATTAATAGGACCCCCTCTTTCGAATTCAGTTTCAATATTTTTTCCCTTGCATTGTTTCACTTTCAAATTTTTCAAACTATACATAGCATGGTCTAGAATTGTAGGGTTGCCATTTGTCGGTGTCTAGTTTCAATATATTCAGAGAAAATGTCTTGAGTGTAGTAGTGAAAAACGCTGCTTGCAGTAGTCCATCCTTTCGCTGTCTGACATTCGTAAGATATCTTGCTCTCTGGGTTTCAAATGATTTTGGATGAATTATTTAGAGAAAAAATTAAGCTAATAAATTTCTTTAAATTTGAAAAACCATGACGAAAAATGTTTCTCTATTTTCTACTTTGCAGTACGAATGAAACGATTATTAAGAGTTGAGGCCCAAATATTAATCACCTCTTTATACTCTTCTTATTCGCCGTTTCACAGAGTTCAACAAATCTGGCAACAGCAAGACATGATAGACATGGATACGATATGATATGTTATATCACCATTCTATATACCATATCATCCTATAATATTATGCTGTACTATGAAAATACTCTTGGCAAAACTATCTTCCATTTACAATTGTAGGTGTTTCATTATTGTAATAAGTTTTTAAACGATATTACTTCCCTTGTGGAAATAGGGTGTGAAGATGTCAAAATGAATTTTGATTACAAGCTAAACTAAATAAAATACTACAGAGAGTATTTGTTTAGTATTGTATTAACAAATTGTAATCACTTACATAAGAAATAAAACAAATTGCAAAATTTAAAAAAACTATAAAAAAAAGAACAAAAAATGAACACAATTAAAAAAAAATATAAACAAAAATAAGCCGAATTTCTTTGAATTTCTTTCTTTCCCTATTTAAATTGAACAAAAAAGACCGCGTTCTTTTAAATATCAATTGTAATTACTATGGAATGAGTAGATACTTTCTTTCTTTGTCACAAATAAAACAATTTGAAAACAATACATTTATTTGTTTACAGTGGTCGACAAAAGTACGTTTTCTCATTTTACAAGCTGTAGAATTTAAAATCATTTTTAAATAAAACACATAATTTATTGCGTTACTGCAAACCAGATACATAGAATAAACAAACAATGAAATTTTAAAAAAATTAAAAATATCATAGCTTCTTTCCAAAGGCTCAAAAGCTGCCTATAAGGATGTCTATCTGAGAAAAAAAAAGGTGTGCCAAACCACGAGTGATAATTATTCAAAAATTTGGTTGGTATGTAGACTTTTATTGGTCACTATATG
>QOCX01006696.1:0-11031 GCA_005959815.1 Sarcophaga bullata
GGATATTGTAACACAAAAAAAAAACAGTTCTTGACCAACCAATTGATTGATTGTCCTTTAAAGCAACGGTAACGTGGGTTTAGGTTCGAATACAGCAACAGACAAACAATTTTCCATTGTAATTGTTGCGAATTTCAAAAATTAAGAATCTTTATTGCTTCCGCCAAAGGACAAAAGCATCCTCGGATGCTTGTCTTGGAAAGCAGTAGACCTCAATGAGCAAGTTTCCTCAGCACTACAGAGAAGACTATACAATAACACAATGCGGTTGTTATGCGGTGTGAATTTACCCAACAGACGGCAGGCAGATCACCTAAGACCTCTTACAGAGGAATTCATCACCTTTTAGCGGAAAACTTAAACAAAGAAAGACAAAACAAAATCCAATCAATATAAAATTAAATTTCTACGGCATATCCGAAGCCTAACCCAAGATGAAATTGCGAGCTAGAAAGTAGTATGCTTACTGGCTGAGGCTGTATTCAAACACCAACAAAATACGAAAAAAATTCGTTCGACAACTTTCTCTCAGCAGTCTCTAGCATAACAAGCTACAAAATGCAATGAAAAGTCGCCAAATCCTGGTTTCCTGAAGTCGGCTAAACTTGGTCCCGCACTCATTTAAGAAAATTACACACGGGGGTGAAAGCTACTTAAATCCTTACTAAAGGCTATGGGACCAATTATGTAAGGGAATAAGGAAATAAACCCAAGATGACGAGAATGACTAGCAGCCTTCTTTCTCTTTACAGCAAGAACCAGCACTGACATATTATGTGGAAGAAAGTTCCATCTTTCAACTCAGACCTACTTCTTGTAGAAGGGATTTAAGGGAATACCTCCTAAGAGAGAAGTAGCCTATGGAAACCACTATAGTACAATGGGTGACCATGCAATTTAAGAAAATCAGGTAAATAGTTGTCTTCTTATCCAGATCACTCCAGTAGAGTCTAGCAATATTGTATGTAACCTACTGCTGTCAAGGAAATAAAGTAGATTCTCCCTGTAACAGAACAGGAGAATACCAAGTTTAACTGAAGCAGTAAGAACACCTTGTAGTGCCTTGTAGTGAGACCAGCTCTGACTAGTTCTTTAGCAGTGCAATTGACGACGTCTTTTAACCCATTTGAAGTTGAATCTTCCTGTAAAATAACAGGAGAATACCCAGTTTAACTAAAGGAGAAAGAACACTTTGTAGTGCCTTGTAGTGGGACCAACTCTGACCAGTTCTTTAGCAATGCAATTGCCGACAGTATCCACATGAAGTTAGTTAAGTTAAGAAGACCCATATGAAGTTAAGTCTCCCTGTAAAATAAGAGGACAACACCCGGTTTAACTGAGGCAGTCAGAATACCTAAGTCTTGTAGTTGATTAGCAAGGTAATCACCAATGCCAGCCTTTTGTCCTGTAACCCTTATAAAGGTACCCTTGAATGATCTTAAATGAAGGCTGACATCTTAATAATGTTCAAGCAAAGGAAACCTTAGATTACGTTAAACCAACCAGTATCAAAATATCGTACAGGAAAAGTATTTCTAAAATTACGATAAGTATTGTAGAGTGCCACATGCATCGATTTCTATAGTCTAATAAGTTTGGATTTGTTTTTAATTGCCAAGTGCCCCCTCTCTATCTCTGTAATAAATTGCAATTGTAGTTGTACGACCAACAAATTGGTCACAAATAGAAATAACAACAACCACAACAACAACAATTGCAATATAATTATCATTATTACATTATGTTAATTAACATTATTATGGATATTGTTGTTGTCTTTCCCCGTCATTATTATTGTGGGTGTGTCACTAACAAACTATTGTCACTGTTGCAGTATTCAACTGCAATTGATAGGCATTCAATGAATCTAATGACCCATTGCATGTGAATACCGGCTAAATTCATTACAATTGTTGTTGTTATTGTTGATTTTTAACAATTAATTTCTGACGCATTTATACTTTAAGGAAATCACGTTTAATTCACTTCTCTTTTGTTTTGGGTGAGGGGAATTAAAATTTTTTTTTAATAAAAAGTGAAAATAAAACTGCGCTTAAAAATTTTACATAATTTTCCGACTTCCAGCAGAAGACGGGATATTTTAGTGATTTTTAAGTAGACAAGAATGTTTTTATTTCGGCCACAATACAATATATTTGATGGCCCAAAATGGTAAAAGCAAATTGGAACAGAAAGAGGGACAGACAGAAACCACAAGCAAAAAAGTTTTTACTTTTATTTTCAATAAAGTTTGTCTCTTGTAATGCAACACTTAAATAGGGAGAGGGGCGTAAGTTGTTGGTCCAAATATGTTTAATGGACTGTATAAATGCATCCGTTAAATGGCAAACAACAAAATATTTCGGCAAAAAATTAAATCGAAGAAGACTTTAAACTTTGCCGCAATTCGATAATTGAACTTCAAACGGAAGTACTGTTATTACTGACCCCATTATGGTGCGTGGTAAAATATTTTAAAAGGGAAATCAATGTAATATTGACCCAAATTGTTCCATATTTTATTTAAAATAGTTTAAAAGCAACAATAATACTTCCTGCAAATAAATAAATTGCGGCAAAGTTTAAAGCAATTATCGGGTACTCTATTAGGAATCCTAGACAAGTAAGTGATGCCATCAAGCACCATATTTTCCCCTCTTGTTTTGGGTGGAAACCTTCATTAAATCAATAGCCGTTTACATTTACACTCTTCAACAGACAACACATTTCATGATAAAATTTAAAAATCAAATCTAAACATACCCGCCCAACACCTGCAACCAAATTTACAGAACTCGAATGGATTACAAACAGCTGGACAATGTCAAATATTTTCACCCATAAATCGTTACTAATGGCAGTGTGGTAACGGTAATATTGGTCACAATGGTGATGTTAATCTAGACATTGGGTTGCTATAAATTGAATGATTCGATTGTATTGAAGTTGCTTCGCAGGTGTAAGTGCGTCAAATGAGAGCATCAACCCAGTAGATTTCTTAACTTGTCGACTACAGCCACACAACAACACAATTAACCCAATCAAAGACACACCAAAAAGGATGGAGCAAATATCTGGAAAGGATGCAAAGAGTGCTAGAAAAGAGGGACTAGAGATATTGAAAGGAAAAGGAAAAAGGAAAAAGTAATAAATGAACGAACGAACGAACGAAAGAACAAGTGAATTAAGAGTGTATTGCCGTGCTTGATTATACAAATACATATGCTCGATGGTTGTAGAGCTTACAGAAATTGGGTGGGGGGAAAGCAACACATAATATATTCATAACGGTAGCTTGCGTTACTTTTGCTGGTCCTGCATGCTTTTGTCTTTGCATATTTTTTGGTATTCCAGCTACTAACGATACATTGTCATGAAAACTTGTTTCTCTGTCCACCTCGGTCCTTACTATTAAGCTTCGGACACAGATAGGGTTCAGTATGATGCTGTTGCATAAAGAAAATTGCAACATACTGGTCTTGGCAAAGACTTTCTAATACTGGTTGGCAACACAAACAAACACTTTCATTTGCCATTAACCAACTCAACTTCTATTACCAGTAGCAACGCAATTTTAGCAAGTTTTGTTCAGCAAATTCATCAAAGAAATGAAACGAAATGAAATTGGTCAACATATGAGACCACAACTTAACCATACTTGCCACAAACCAACTAAAAGAGTTCATAAAAGAATTGTCTCAAGTTAGTTGCATATGTACAGCATGGGGGCAGTGTTGTAGATGAGCTTAAGAACAATTTAATTTTAAGCAAAACATGTTTACCAAAATAGTTGAAGAGTTAAACGTCCCATTGAGGAACTATTTCAACTGGTAAGTAGTTTCAATCAGCACCCTACAACTCCGATATTTGGTTGGCATCCATCCGTAGTATGTCCAGGCCGATCATACTACAACCCTTCAAACTCTCAGTGTTTCAGTTGCAACAATAATTTGCTTAAAGTCTTCCTTATACAAATATCTAGAAAGGCCAAGAAAAACATTTTCTACAGACTAGGTTAAGGGTTAAGTTTGGTTAGGACAATAATAATTAAAGTCCTTTTAACTTCTCCTTCAATACTACAAAGTACTACAAAGTACTCTCATTGTGAAATTCTCTTATGTTCCAAACTAACGATAACACTCAGAAGACTTCCTTTTTTTCCCTGATGGCCAACGAATCACAGCTCATTGCAAAAGGGCAACTAAATCAACACCGTGAAAAAAGAAAAAACAAAAAAGTTAAAATCTTCCTGGCACACTTCCAGTATCAACTGTGCACTGGAGCTGATGATGTTCAACCTCATCATCATCATTATTATTTTCAACAACAACGTCAGTTGTTTTTATTGTTGATTAATGCAACAACATAATAGGAAAGGATTTCTGTACAGCAAAGAAATAACGAGAATTGGAACAAACTAGGGATAAAATTTCAATAACGAAACTCCATAGGGAGACGACGAAAAATAGAACTGAAGAATGTAACAAAAAAACAATAACAAATCAACAATAAGTTCAAGAAGTTGCCAGATTGTACATGAACGAAGTATAAATAGAGGTACAGAATTACCGATGCGTGTAACACGAAAAGATAGAAAGGCTAAGGCAGCTAAAGTTTGTGCAATATGCAACCGACAATAAGTTCTAGAATCATCAACAATAAATCAACAATAAGTTCTAGAAGTTGCCAGATTGAATATGAAAGAAGTATAAATACAGTGACAGAGTTACCGGAGCAAGTAACATGAAAACAAAGAAAGAGCAACACAGTTACAGTGCACATAGTGTACAACCAATAATTTGAACAGTCAGATGCGGGATGATTTTACAGCCTGTTCGCACCGAAATGATGAAAAAGTGAAACTACTGTAGAGAGACCGAAAAAAATTTACTTTTTGGGGACATACGGATGATATAACTTCTGTTAGAATCTATCCTTAGAGACTGATAGAACACATAGCAGTCATATTGAAGAAAACAAGCTCAAAAGCTGGGAGCATAACGAAGAATAATGGAAGACCGTATTGAGCCTTTTCTCTGACATTATCTAACACTTGAAATCCAAGAAATTTTCGCCAGAACTTCTCTATCGAGAAGTAATTCAAAAAATTTACATTGTGTAAAAAGCATGCCAATCAGGAAGAATTGACTCGGAACAACAGGCATAATAGTACTGGGATATTATGTGGAAGATAAGTCAGCTTCTCACAGGGATAACCAGGGTCATCCAAGAAAATTTGTTCATGCGAGTTCCATAAAATTGTTTTAACTGCACAGACTTGAATGAATTCTACAAGTGAAGGATTAAATGCGGGCAAGTGATAACTCAATCAAGTGCTTAGACATTTATACTGGACTTTTAAATAACTAGTCAGAGTTTTAAAGATAAGAAATCAAACTGACATTATTCCCTTTCCTCAAGGAGGGTTCTGCTGACATCGGCCTTTTACGCATCTTGTCACTGTGGCACATAAAATTCAAATTTCCAATAGGACATCCAAAGTTTTTCTCTGGTTCAATAGCACAGATGGGCGGTAAGCGCACATTAGTTATCCTGATACTTTGTCTAATGAATTCAGTACTATGTTGCAGGATTTGTATTTTCTTTCCCAACTATAAAGGCTCCTTTCCCCACTAAGGGAATTTAAGTTGCTTACATTGTGTTTTGATGAATCAGGCTATTAAAATCCGTTTCTATTGCCCCTTATACTCCCAGTTCACTCTAGTGGATATTGCTCTTATCAATGATGTCCTTATTGTGCAATTTGTTTTTCTTCGTATTGTTCGTTGTTCTTTGCAATTCTCATTTTAAACAAAACAATACGTCAGCCAGCCAGTGAAATCCTTTTTTGGTTCTTATGGAGAAAAATAAACGAAGAAAAAAGGAAAAATTGAGAGAAGAAATCGATTTTAAACTTTAAACGCTTGAATAATTCTACGAAAAACGGAATTTGTCAGTGAGTGTAAGCACTTGTTGTGTTCTTAAATGTACAACAACAGCAACAACAACAATTTAAGCGGTAGAGTAATTGTTGTTACCGTAGCAAATGCTATTGGTTGGCTGCTGCTGCTTTATTTCTGCTGCTACCGTTTTTTTTAAGATAATGTTGCAAGCTGTTGCAACAATTCAATTCTATTGTTGAGCAAATGTTTTTTGCTCAGGATATTATCGGCGAACAAATTTGAAAACATCCGTAGTTGTTGTTTTTGTTGTTCATGCTGTTGTTTTTGTTGAAAATTCCCGTGTATTTACTTTTTGAAACTGCAATACTTCGATTATTTCGATTATTTTCGATTATTTCTTCAGAATAACAATGTTTCGTTCATTATTTTCTATTTGTTTTTGCAATTGTTGATAATGTTGTTGCTGTTGTTGTTGTTTTTGTACATTTTGTACATTTCACATTTGAAAAATAGTTGTAAGCGGATTTAGAGATTTTCGTGATAGAATCGGGATTTTTTTTCTCTCCACCGCTTCTGTTTCGATTGAAATTTTATTGGTTTGTTAAGAAATTCATGGTGGATGGCAAAAATGTTTGAATTTATATGTTTGAGGGCGAGGAGGGCCATTGGAGGAAGCTATTAGCGCTTAGGAAGTTTAAATCAAACGTTGATCAATATGTTGCCTTTTAAAAAAGAATTAAAAGTGGTTTAAAACTATACCTTGGTACNTAAAAAAGGATTAAAAGTGGTTTAAGACTATACCTTGGCACTCTCTTTATTCAACAGGCGTAATGAATAAATAGTTCAATAGCTTTTGGTTTAAGCTTTTGGGAATTTTATATCCTAGAGACTACTCACTTGGGGTTGTAAGACAGAGCAAAAGGTATTGATGAAGGAATAGCAGTAGATTCATCTTTATTGCCTCTCTTACTTCTGAGGAAATTAATAACACGCTCCTGCAACTAGAAGAAAACAAAAAGTACAGACCATACACGTTGGCGCCGATCGCGGAAGCCTTAACCTTAATGTTCTATCATAAGATAGGAATTGGAATAACAATAGCCAAGAAGAACAATTTACGAGATATAACCCAACTCAATACAGTCCACAAAGTCCTAAAAAGCTAGCAAAGGAAACATGGAGGCTTCTAATGAAAGCGATTCTATACGGACTATTATTATTCAACAATTCCTGTAACTCCCCAGCTAGCTATACTTGCTGTTTGTCCAATTTGAATATGATTTCAACACCTTTTTCATAAGACAGTCTATGAGCTTCCGTGTATTGCTTAGGAATTAAACTCTAGCACAATATACCTGCTCTACTCGCTTTAATGGCAATGAGAATTTAGCCTCCATTATTGATACTGATGTGAGACAATGATGTATTCTGTCTCTTATACATACATACATACATACATACATACATACATACATTGGTCATTACAAGCCTTCAGTCAGGATTACGACCTAGCTTTTCACATGACTTAGATTGTGTTTGGTAATTTTATTTATAAGTGGCTGGGGACCTACAGTTTAAAGTCGATCCCAAACGACAGATTTTTTTGAGAAACTTTTCATGGCAATTTTATTTACTCTGCCAGAAATTTACTGAGAGGAATTAGTCCTAGAAATATTTTTTCATATTTTCGCTTTGATGTCTGACCTGGGGCTTGAACCGTGGCCTTACGTCTAATAAGCCAACAGACTAAGACGACTTCTATTCTGTCTCTAATACCCTTTCTTATTCATTCAGCCCCTATGCTATTTACTGGAACTTAACTGATCGTTCAAGTGATATTGATTACGCGTATAACATTTAGCGCCATATTAACATACACGACAAACCATCTTTCTAGTAACACAGCGAATGTAGATATCAAGAAAGATGTTTAATGGGATCAAAGAGTACGCTGAGATCGTGGCCAGTTTCTGTCACTTTTACTTGAGATGGTCATGCCTTTAAGTATTCAATATGGCTGTCCCGAGCTGTCCTGTTGAAAGCTTATGTCGTTCATTCGTGTCAATGAAGAGGTAAAACTGCTAAGATATGCAGAAGATAAATTGAAAATGAAATTGGCGCTATGGGAAAGACTTGAGATGAAACAAAGCTAATGGGACGGAACAGATTACACTAGAGGTACTTTTTTATCACCTTTTGTTCAGCACTGGAACCCCGGAAATAAATTATTTTTACTTGGAACCTATTTAAAGTGCTGTTAGAATATTGATGGCCTATTCACATGGACATACGAATACTTCTAGAATACAATGACCTTTTTTAAGAACATTTCTTTCAAATTTTTACATCAAATTTACCGTTTTTTTGGTTCTTTTTTCCTTCTTTGTCGTTCAAATCTCCCATTAGCGTTTATTTCACTCTTTTATACTCAATTCGTGTTCATTTTAGGTCCCTTTTGTTAAGTCCTTGTGACAAATCTTTTAATGTGATTGTAAAAAATCGTTTCTTTCTTCCTTTTCATTATTTTTCTTTAGTGGAAATCACTTTTTGTATTGAAAACCAGTTAATAACGCGAAAAAACAGCAGCCGTTAAGAAAAGAAGACACGTTTTTTCATTATTTTACAATCATTTCAATGAAAAGCAGGCATTGAAACTCTTTTTTTTTCTTCTGTTAAAGTCTTTGCTCAAATTCAGTTTAAAGCGTTTCATTTATTCCTGGGTTGTGTATACTGTACTGTATACTGTGCTGTATCCTGTTAAAGATCTTTTGTATTGATTTTTAGCATTCATCCAAAGCCATCTATCCATTCATTCATTCATTCAGTCATTCATCACGAATTTTCAGTTACAAGACTGAATGGAAGAGTTAAAATGACATTTATTTGCCAAAGGTGGGGTATAGATTACCAACTGAATTTAATAAATCGTAACGTGTAATACGTGAGTAAAGGCATATTAAAGAATAATTTATTACCTATATTGTACAATAAATTATTATTAAAAATACTGAATATCTGAATGTAATTAGTTTTGCCTGCCGGCAATTCCACAGTATTAACTGCAACTAATAATTTCATCATTAATTGAAACGTCAAGGTTAAATTACAAAAAAAAAAGCGTAAACCTTGACATTGTTTTCTTTTTTAATAATAAAAAAAAATTATTATTAAACACTGATTAAATAAATTTGATTTCCTCTAACGCTGCGAAACAAACATTTCCACACAAAACCGTTCACAGTTTGTATTTCCTTTCAAAATTAACTTTCGTTGACCGTTGTTGACCGTTGTTCAGCGATTCGCTTTGCCAACAGTTCAATACTATTGAGTTGTACACTGAGAAAATATTTACAAAATGTTTGAAATAAATTCCCAAATGTTTTAAATAATATTTGAAATTCCTTTAAATGGTTTTTTAAATATTTTTTTTTATTCCTTTTGAAAAAAAAATTTTTTTTTTGAAATTTGCCTGCTGTTTTATTGGATTTGCTTATGCAATTTTTTTAAGTGTTTAAATATAAATTCTAATTGCAATGTTATTGTCAGGGTTTGTTATTGTTTTAATATGTTTTTTCTCTCTTTTTTTATGTTGCTTTTTATTCTGTACATGACCCCAAGTCATTTTGTCTATTGATCAGAATTTCAGTTTTTTCCTCTCTTTTTTTCTCTTTTTTGTTTCATGAATGAATGTCAGACGCACTCTAAAATATTTTACAAATATTATAGAAGGTGTTGTAAAAAGAAAAATCTTGAAACAGACATTTAAAAATGTAGACAGAGTTCATGGTTCTAATCAAAGTATATTTTTAAAACGTCGTAGTCTAGTAGGTAGTGTGTTGGCATGAGGTCATTGGTCAGACACGCTACGGAAGACTCTCATTCCTCTAACAAATAATCCATCAGGAACTTCCCTAGTCACGACAGATAGCAACGAGAGATGGCAACCCTATCACTCTAGAATAATCTTGATTAATACAACTGAAGCAAGAAAATAGAAAAAAAACAAAAATGAAATCCGAGTTATAACACAGAAAACCAATCAATTCTTTACACTACACCTTACATTGTACACAGTAGGTAGCATTGCTGTTGTTGTAGTTGGTATTTTTTCGTTATAACCTAATACAAAGAACTATGGAAGGAAGTTTTAATGACATTATTTCTATCCAATATTGGACACTGAATTATTTATTTTTCATTTTCAACGAAAGAAATTTTCTCTTTTTTTTTTCTTCCAATAATTTAATGTGTATTAAAATAAATTAAAGCTTTGATAACAACATAACAACAATTAACAACAATTACATGTACAATAATATTAATATTTACTATATTGTATTACGTTACGTTTTTAATTAAAAAATATTCCATGCTGTTTGAATACATGCTACTCTACCATAGTTTATGGATGAATAGGGTTTGAACTGGGATTTGTAACACAGTAAAATTCTGTTTTACAAGGTCTGAAGATGATTGCTCAACTATGTTCTATAAAAAAAGGGATAAAAATGAAGGGATATTTAAGGGTTCATTGTTTACCGCCATATATGCTATGTAATCCGTTTTGAAGGAAGTGTTTAATTATAAATGTGGGAGGGCTAAGGTTATAAGAGTTAACTGTAATTATTAGACCCGAAGTTACACGCTCGGCACAATTTAAGGGCATGCTTATCTTAAGTGGAGGTATTGTGTTCGCACCGAGATTGGGCGATTTGACTCTGGTAGAGTTATTCTTGAAGGTTTTCTTCAGTCGTAGGTGTATACGCATAAGACACAAATCATCGTTGTCCTCAAAGCCAATGTAACCCATGTCCATCGAACAAAATCTGCCTGGTTTTTGAGCCAGAATCATGGAATATTGTACATTTTGGATGCACTTCAAATGAACGATGTTATATTCCACTTGAAGTTGCCATAGACTAGTAGGTAGTGTGCTGGCTTATAGGACGTGAGGCCCCGGTTCAAACCCTAGGTCAGAAAAAAACGAAATATGAAAAAAATATTTCTTAGGCGACTTCCTCTCAGCAGATTTCTGGTAAAAACTCTGAGAGTAAATAGAAAATTGCCATGAAAAGTTTCTCAAAAATTTGTCTTTCGGTAGCGACTTTAAAACAGCAGATCCCGCTAC
>QOCX01006698.1:0-11027 GCA_005959815.1 Sarcophaga bullata
TAATGGTTGTAGTAGTAGTAATTTGAGCCTATTATTTTTCGCCCGTTGTCTGTTCGTTATTATCTATTACGTACTACTATACACTATTGTTCTCTCGCTCTATGTTATTTCCATAGCTTTCTCTCTCTCGTTCTCTCTCTTTAAATTTTGTTTTGTTTGTTTCGTTTGTAAAACGGGGAGCAGCAACGATGAACATAAAGAGCTCTCTTGTTAAATAACACAAATCGTTTTTTTTTCGGTCTTCGGTAACGTTATTATTTTTATTTTTATTTTTATTTTTTTTTTCTTTGCTTTTATTATGTGTATGTATATGATTTAAGGAATTTTCCTTTAACAAAATATGTATTTTCGAATTTCCACACTTAATTATTATTTTTTTGCTTTATTAATATTTGTTTTGTTATTTTTATTTTTCTATCATTTAATTAGCATACAAAAAACATTACATATTTTATTTATTTTTTTTATTTTAATATATCACATAACTTTTTTTGTTTGTTTGTTTTAACACAGAGAAAGAAAAAAAAAACATAAAATTTCCACTATATTATCTTAAATACTTTTAATTTAATTTATTTATAAATTTTTTCTATTTATTTAAAAAATTTTCTATAATGAACACCGTAATTCCGTTAATTTTCTTCATTAAATTAGATTTTATTATGAAATATTTTTGCATAGGTTTTAAGTATTTATTTTTTTTATTACAATTTAATTAACATTTTAGTTTTTAATTTTTAATTTTTAATTTTTTTTTTTGTTTTTCTATTCTATTTGACTGATTTTAATATGCCGTCCGTTTTACTTTCAATCGGTAAGCGCCACAAAACTAATCAAGAATGAATGTGTATAAAAATACCGGAGACTTTGACGAATGCCGTTGATGACGACCTCAAAGTATTGTGTAGTATAAATAATATACACTTATACATTGTTAACAATAATAAGATGTCTATACGGGGTATATAAAATTTATTATGAGAAAATATGCTCCCCCAAAATAAAGAAACACAACCACATTTAAACGAACACAAACAAATGCATAAGCTCCACGAAGAAGAAAAAAAAGCACAAACAAACACACTCTAATTTAGAAAGCAAAACAACAACCTTAAATATTTACGACGATAACGTTTCTTCTCTCAATAAACACTACTTCTCTCGCTCATGGCATGAAAATATTTTATAATACGAGTACGAGATATAGTTAGTGTTGCCAACTTTAGGCATTTATTTGAAATTTAGCACTTTTTATCTTCTTTTAGAATTTTTTAATAATTTTTTTCAATTTTCGTTAAATTTTTTTAATAAATACATTCAAAAATTGTTGCCACAATTAGGAATTTTTTTAAATTTTAAACATTTACGAACAAGAACGGACTGATTCAAATAAATATAAAACAGCCAGTTAAAGAGAAAATTTATGATGTTTAACATTTTAAAGCTGACAGCACTGATTGAAAGTTGCAAAGAATAGAGAGAAGAAAGCAAATGATTTTTTTTTTGCTTTTCAGTTTGGGAGGCTCAGACATAGATAGACACACAGAATCAACATATTATGTCGTCTTTTTAAAATAGCTGTGATGGCGCTTTAATAATTACGAATTGTATTATTTTTGTTCTTATTTTCTCAACTGTAAGCACACTAGGAAGAAAAGTGATGTGCTTGAAGTGGAGTCGCAAGCTGAGCTGGATAATAACAATGAATACATTGGGGCAAGGGATATAATATTGAATATGAGCATCTTATTTTTCGGTAAAAAAAATCAAGTTTAGAGGGAGGACAAAGGAAAGAATTTATTAATTATTAATTAAATTAAAAATCTTTTGTTTTTTATGTATTTTGTTGTAACGATTAGAAGCTTTAATAAAATACATACACAGGTACATACATATGCTTTAAAGCCCAATGTAAAAAACATAATTTTTATTTCACATTTTAGTTTAGTTTATATTTTTCTACTTATGAATTTATAGGGTAATACAAAAATCGTTTTAGACACATTTTTTTATTTTGTTTTTGTTTGTCCAAAAAAAAAATGTATTAACGTTCGTACGTATGTATTTTTATTTTAAATTTGTTTTCATTAAACGCAAAACAATAAAAAAACAAAACACCTTTCACTTTGTTTATTAAAAACTACATACATACATACATATATACATTCATATATATATATATATATATGGATATGTATATGTATATATATATGTGTATATATTGCATACTGCTACGGTTGTAGCTGCGTTTTGTTTCTTTGAGTGTATATTAAAGCATCCCCTCGTTTAGAGAAATTTAAACTGATAATTTAGTCTATTTAAATACATACATACACACACACATGACAGAAAGAAAGTAAATGTAAATATATTTCCTTAAATTAATTTATTAAACTTTTCCAGAAATTAAATTTCATTGTGTTTATTTACGTATTTTTTTTCTCGGTTTTTTGAGAGAGAAAGAATCGAAAGAAGAAAAAAAAAATTGGTGACCCAGTAAGCAATTTAGTCGTTATGGTAGGCGAAAAATCGTTATTGAATTTTAAAAGCTTTCACAAGAAATTGTTCACTGGGAACTTGTTTACAAACAAGTACGCACTCTCGCACATACATTTCTAATGGTTGTGTTTTTCTATACTCCTATGTAAATATTAAATTAAACTGTTTATCACCCCTAAAAACAAAACATAAAAGCAACATATTTTTCATTTCCTTTTACTCTGCCGTTTATTTTGATGTTCCCATAGCATAACATAACATAACCTCCACAAATTCGTTCGTTTTCGTTTATTTTTTTGCGATTTTGTTTTTATTGGGGTTTCTTTGTTTATTTTATATCTGATTTCTTCTTTACATTCGTCGTTATTCCTTCATTATATTTTTTTTGTCCTCCTCTATATCTGTTTAGTTTAGTTCAGTTTATTTGGTTTTTTATTTTGTTTTTCATCCATGCCGTTGTTTTTTATTTTTGTTTTTGTTTTTGGTTTCTAGTGTTATTTAATACCAGATCTGTCTGCAGCTATGACTGTGCGAGTGTAAATGTGATGTCTGTGTTTTAATTTTTTTCCACTGTTGTTGTTATTTTGTTCGTGGTGTACTCGTTTCCATACAATTTAACTGTCTGTATGTCTAGCACAGTTGTGGATTTTTTTTTTATTGTTTTTTTTTGTTTTTCTGTTCTGTTTTCTCTTAATGGGTCTATTTTTTCTTCTGTTGTTTAGTGAGTGGCCTCTATATTTGTTTTTTTTTTCTTTTTTCTTATTTTTTGTTCATTTCTCCTTGATATTATTGTTATCGTTTAGATATAGAGTCTCATTTTTGTGCTGAACACAAAGAGAGGGGAGTTTTATATTACGCTTCCTTGTTGCTTAAGTCAGCATTATTATGTTTTTGTTTATTGTTGCCTATTTTTTTATGTACTCTTCTTTCGTATGGTTTTTTTATTTACAATATTATCATTATCGTTTTTTGTTGTTGTTTATGAATCTTATAACAAAAAATCAATATTTTGTTATTGTTTCTCGTATTCCAGTGTACGCTCTTAAATGGAAAAAAAATTTTGTTTTGTTTACACATTTTTTTTCGACTGGAGTTTTTCTCTTAAGTTCCACTCCACAAATAAATGAGATTCCAATATCATGAAAATTGGAATAAACAAAACAAAATAAAATTTGAATAATAAAACAAAATATTTCTTGGAGATATTTTTGAAAATATTACACAAAGAGAAATTTAAGTTGTTTATTATTTTTATTAAACAATTTACAAGAAATATAATATTTGTATTATTTTTAATTTTAAATTGATAGATTTAAAACAAATCAATTAGATCCCCGATTATCTTCAATTCGAACGAAACAAACTGTGATTTCAACAACACGGTGCCTTAAGGCATTACACAGTATTAGTAAGTTTGGTTTTATTGCACGAGATATTTCCAGAAAAAGCTTTTCATATTTGAGCGCCGTTAATTGGCCGTTAGGACTATTTTGTTCGTGGGCCGTTTATTTTAGAAAATAATTGTTTACAAAATAAATTATTACACAGGGTTAGTGTTATTAATTTCTTCCATTCTTCTCAAATTTCATACTTTCTTGTACGTAAATATTTTATACACATACATACATAAAGGAATATAAAATAAAGAATATTTTTTAAGCTTAGATTTCTTTAATTTCAATGCTAATTTAATTTTATTTACATTTGGATAAATTTTTTTTTTTTTTTTTTTTTTTTTTTTGTAAAATAACGTCTTGTTTTTTATATTCTTTAAATTCCTTAAACAAAATTTTTTTAACCAAAATATAACACAAAACAATTACCAAATTGTTACACAAAAGGTTATTATGAAAATATTTTTAAAAAACTAAAAACAAAATATTTTTAAGCACTAACACATAGAGCCACAAAAAATTTTTTTTTATTTAAATATTTAAGAGAAAAACAAAATCGAATGAGTTTTTATTAAAAAAAAAAAATAACAATTATAATAATAATAATAATAATATTAAATTATGATTTTAATGTTAATGTTTAAATGTATTTACCTTAATTGATTTTAATCGGCGCACAACAAAATTGTTGATTTTATTGGACCAACTTTTACATTTCATGAGGAGGCCGCCTTTTTCAATGTTGCAAAAATAAAAATTGTGAAAAAGAAATTTAATTTCTTCTCACCAATACAAAACAACTGGGAAAACGGGAAATCAACTCCCGTTGCTAGCACTTTACAATCCACAAAAACACAATTAAAGCAATCTCTCACAATAATTAAAAGTCTCTAGTGTTTGTAAGAAACTTCTTTTTTATGTTTGTTTGTTTTTAATTTTTTTGGCTATTATTTTTGCGTACTTATTGTAGACACTGTTTATGTTTTGTTTTGTTTTGTTTTGTAGAAACAACAATTCAACTCAACTCAACTCAAGAGATATTTATTTGTTTGGTGTTGCTTTTATTGTTTCGTTATAGTAGGTTCTTGTCTACTTTTTTTTTACGCAAGCGGAAAAAGTATAATTTTGTTGTTGCTACTGAAGGTTCTTTAACCTTTCGAGATAGACACTGCGTAAGCTTGTGTTTTGATCAAATCTTTATTGTCCTTTTGTTTTAATATGTATTTCTCTTTTGGCTTTCTGTTTGTTTTGTTAATTTTACGATGCTAAACATTTAAATAACANTTTTACGATGCTAAACATTTAAATAACAACATTGTGAAATTCGAATGTTTTTTTTTTTAAATAATAAAAAAAAATTTTCTTTTTTTTTTACAAAAATTTTTATTTTCTTGTATGCATTTGTGCGTTTCAATTTACNNNNTGTTTTAATTCACTTCAATGCAATTGCTAAATAAAAATGCTTTTGCACAACACCGTCTACAACGTCTGAAGCGCACCAAGTTTAAAAATAAACTGTCATTTTCAAAATATCCGAAACACACAATAAGCACTAGTGAGTGAATAATACGCAATGTTTACTAAAGGAAAACAGAAAGAAAAAAAAAACGACAGCAGCAACAGAAACTAAGTACAGAAATACATTTAAGAGAGTGAGTACGAGTAAGTGAGAGCACATTATAATTGTGTGTGTTTCATTTGCCACTGTGTTCCTCAGTGCATAGTACAGAAAAGGGCGCGCAAAATAAAAAAATGAAGAAGATTCTATGCTTTGTTTACATTTAACCATAACTCCCTCTCACTCTGCCATTCAGAAAGAAATATCAAAACACTGGAAATTTTTTAAACATGAAAAAGAAAGAAAAAAAAAACAAAACAAGTGCATGGAATCCATTACCAGTGCTCTTATGTTCTTCTAGAAAAAGTTCAGTTTCAAAATAAATTAAAAGAGCATATAAGCGAGTGAGAGAGTGAGATTGTGAGAGAGAGAGATTATGGTAAGAGATAAAAAAAAGTAAACTGAAATGCAAGAGAGCATGAGTATCAGTGGGAATAATTATAGTGCCGTTATTTTTTCATTGTTTTGCTGGCTTATTTGTTTACATTTTTAATGTTTATATATGCAGAGTTGTCTGTTATTGTTATTATTTGCATGGAATTTTAATTGAGGTTTTTCAGCTTTTTTCAACGATTTTTTTTTCATTTCTTTTTAACAATTGTTTTTCATGTTATTTATTTATTATCTTTGAGGAGTAAGTAAATAATAAAAAAATAAATTCAAAATCCAACTAAGCAGAGCCACTCAAAGTGCAAAATAAAATTTTTGTTGTTGTTTTTTTTTTCGTTTTTATAATTTTAAATTTCTTAAAAATAGTTTATGAGTCCACAGTATATATGTGTATGTATGTATATGCGCTTATTTGTTTAGTTTTTAAATATTTTTGATTCATTCAAACAATTCAATAAATCTTCAAAAATTTTCCCACAGTTTATCATTATTTATTTATCATTGATTTATTAATAATATACAAGCATTATTGTTTTTATTTATTTATTCAACTATTTTAAAGCATGACTCACATCTAATTAACAGTAATTGTATGTAAATCGTAGTATTTTTAGTAAAATTCGTAAATAAAACATTTCACAGTGAATCATCTTAATCAGCTCTGCTTGTAAAAATATTGCAAATAATTTAATTCTGAATCAATCTAACAACATACCGTAAGAAACTAACGGTACTTTGCAGCCTAACTTAAAAGAAAATGTCGTACCAAAATCCATTGCTGTAGGTACGGTACGAACTTTTAGGTTAGGCATGCATTTTTTTGAATTTCTCTAGAATTCGAGCGACTTATATATTTGATGACCGTATTGATAATAATAAAAATGATTTTAGGAATGCATTTTAGTTCCTTTTGGCCTATACTCAGCATAATATTTTATCACCAAAGTTAGGAAATTAATTTTTGTCATTTGTAATGTGACCCTAGTCAACTAATTATTCGCAGTCGTTCATTCTAACCTACCAAAACAGGAGGAAATGAATGTGGATCTTATATCTCACAAAATGTTATTCAAGACTAATTACAAGATTAATTTTGCCAGTTGAGAGTATGTATTTATTTTCCATGGGTTTTTTTTAATAAAAACCCCACTACATAATTGATGAATATGGAAGAATCTAAACAATTTTGCCTGTCACCGTTCTATTGCCATAATTGAACACTGTTTTGGTTTTCGCTACACACAGAATGAATACCTTCCAAATGATCATTTAAACATGTTGTGTGTTGTGTGTTTACATTTTTGAACGTAAACTAAATCCACAATTCATTTGTGGTTCTAAACTGTTTGTTCAATAAAGACTTTCTTTCCATTTCAATTTTAATTTATGTGTGTGTGCGTGTGTGTGTTGTCCTACAATGTCTCTCACACATCGCTCACTTTGTTTTATTGTTTGTTATTCGCTTTGAAACGGAAGTTTTATTGTTGTTTTATGTCTCTCTGTTATCTTTATAAGATTGTTTTGTGTCTGCTTGTGTCGTTTCAGTGTGCGTTCAAATAATTTCCAATATGTTTGTGTCGCTTTGTGGCGCTTCTTCTCTTTCTTGTTGCCCCTGTT
The DNA here is from genome assembly GCA_005959815.1 of Sarcophaga bullata. Taxonomy (NCBI): domain Eukaryota; kingdom Metazoa; phylum Arthropoda; class Insecta; order Diptera; family Sarcophagidae; genus Sarcophaga; species Sarcophaga bullata. The sequence goes on from QOCX01006698.1 coordinate 7,519, forward strand.
CTGATACAAATATTATCAGCAACAACAACAACAACAACAATAATAATAAAACATAATATGATGTTAATTTTTGTATGTGGGTTTCCCTCTAAATAACTGGAAAACACAGTGATAGAGTGGCCGCAATTGTTTTATAACTGCTTACCCTACGACCAGCATTGGTGGCGATGTGCAACTGGAATTTTTTACTTACTCTGTATGCATGTGTCGTATGTGTGTTTGTGTATTTGTATGTTTTAAGAAGTTCTTCATTTTGTTTATATGGGAATCCCCAAAAGTTTTTTTTTATTTTTTTTTAATTGATTTTTATTTTAATTTTAATAAACAGAACACGTATATACATTTCAAGGTGTCTATAGAATAGTTATCAGAGTAATAAAAAAGACAATAATAATAACAGCAATAATGCCTAGATAATTAACAAAGTCTATCAGGAAGGTTTAATGTACATACATATGTACATGTGTGTACTATGTGTGTAGTAGTAGTAGTATGTATTATTGGAACAGGCATGAATATGTTTCCCCCGGAATAGCTGCCGAATCTTTACAGTGTAACGGTCATTCGAACAACGGTGCAAAGATATTATCAAACCGAATTTCCGGCTTTAAGAGTACTCGCGATCTCGCACAATGATTTTCAAATCAGTTTTTATTAGCAGGAAACATTAGAGAATATCTAATCTCATCTATAAAAAATATATTTTTCAAGATGCTTGCTTAATTTTTAATTGCACGTATTTGTTTATTGACTTTCGTCACGCACTATCGTTCTGTTTATCTATGAAATACAGTGATGTATGCAACTAAAACACTTTTTTAATTGAATTTTCAATTAAAATCTCAAAAATTTTTTTAAATTTATTTTCATCGTTGTTGTTCAATACCAAAGAATACCATGAAGAAAGAAAACATTTTGATTCACCACAGACAGGACAATCTGTTTTAGATCATATCTTTTAATATTAAAAAAAACATTATTTTAAAAAAAAAACGGAAAATAAATGGAAAACAAATAAAAAAAATTGATAAAAAATAAATTCACTTTTAATTGATGAAATGAATGAACGAATTAATGAGATGTCATTTATGAATGAAAAATTTAAATTATTGTAAGAGAAATCATGTGAGCAGCAGAACAAGAAATCCTAAAAACGAAATGGACGGACACATTCAAAACACTTCATGAAAGAACACTCATATCAAGACTCTTGGCGATGTTGAATGCAAACAAATGAATATCGCATGGAGGAGGGAATCATAGTTTTTTTTTGGACGTCTGATTAAAGACAAATTTCTAAGAAATTCTTCAGCAATTTAATAAAAAAAACAAAACAAAACAAAACAACAAATTAAACCAAAACAATAAAACATTATCTTAAATTGCCAGCTCCACTTAATAACACAGAACAACACAGAAAATTCTGTTTATAAAACAACTGATTGTTCTCATTCATAAAAAAGAGTATTTGTTTCCACTCACTCTCTATCTCTCTCTACTCTTCTAGTTAGCAGAATATTAATGTAAAAGAGTACTATCCTACGTTGCTTGGGGGTTTTACACATTTACACATTACACCACAGTCTATAGGTAAATGTAAGAGATCGGCAATGATCGTTTTTTCGAGTTAAGCTCATAAGCACTCATGAATTGAAATACAAGTGAGTCAAAAATATTATGAATTTAACTATGTATTCTGATACAATTTCGTACTCAACTGAAAGCGTTGATTTATAAGTACAACGTTGACATCAAACGGCTATATCATTCGATTGTTTGATTCATAGTCTACTCATTTAGATTCATAACTCGAGTGACTCGAATCATTTATCGAAATTTACATACATACAATACATAATTGGGCCATTTACAACCCTTCAGTCGATTACGACCTAGCTTCTCACAACCACTTATGTTGTGTGTGTTATGTTTATACATGAGTGGCGGACCTACAGTTTTAAAGTCGATTCCGAACGACAGATTTTGAGAAACTATCACATGCTACATTTTTATTTACTCTCAGAGTTTTTTGCCAGAAATCTGCTGAGAGAGAATCCGCCGAAGAAACATATTTGTTTTTCATTTTCGTTTTTCGATGTCTGACCGGGGATTCGAACCCTGGCCTTTCGTCTAATAAGCCAACACACTACCCACTAGACTACGGCGACTTCCAAATTTACAGTTTTAGTTATTGTTGTTGCATTTACAACAAAAGAAAAAACACATAAGCAAAAGCCACTCAAAGCAGCAAGCAGAGGAAACACACAATCGTCTAGTGAGTACATATTTTAGTGTTCGTACTCGAATCATACTTATTTCGTGATTCGTGTATATGAATGTTAAGTCTGGGAGAGTCGAAATCAACAGCATCATACGTGTTGTTGAGTATGAATATGATGAGTACTTCAAATTTTGAATATGAGGTAGAGGTTCCATGATAATAAAATTAGTATGAATGCGTAGGAGTATCAGAAATTATGAGCATGATTCGATTCTACTCCTCTTTTTGAATACTAATTGCTGATCTCTGGTAGTGTATTGGTTTATTAGACGCGAGCCCATGGTTTAAACTTCAGCTCGGACATCTGGAACAAAACAAGAACTGTGAAAATAATTGAAATTGCTATAAAAAGTTTTTCAAAAATCTATCGTTCGGAGTCGATTTTAATTTTAGGTTCCGATACTCATGGGTAAAATTAACTCATACGACATGGGTGATGTGAGAAGCGAAGTAGTGATCCTAACTAAGGGATTATGATGGCCATTTAAATAATACATTACATCATACAACAAGTTGTGTACTCCACACGGAAGGTATTATGCTTAGTATTATGGAACCTAATGTTGAATAAAGCGCTTTATTGGTAATCGAATTCGATTAATGAAATTGAACCAAGGCATATACTTATTAGAGAATTCTATTTGGGACAAGAATAAAGTATTCTTAAGTATTCTCAATAGAAGGGTGTGCCCTCGAACATTCTATAAATTATCAAAAACGAAAGAAAGAGATATTCCCATTATCTTTTACAAATCCATCGTCATGGACATTTGTTTCACCAACGAGTCATTGAAACTAAAACAATTGCAAACGTTGCAACATGCACTTTAACTGCTGAAGCGTCAAAGTAGGACCTATTATTCTAATTACTTTTGTAGATAACTTCAAAAATTATTGATTTTTTATAAATTAATTTTCAAATTTGGAAAAATATTTTAAAGGTTCCTTAGTTTTTAATGTCAAATCATTGTTTTGTCTTTAAGACACACACTGAAATGAAATTATTTCGATTATGATGATGGTTTAAATTAGTGAAAGCCTATTAATGAAATAATTTACCCTCTGTTAATTAATTAAAATCAATAACAAAAACAATAATTTTTAATTAATAAATACTAATCAACATACGATACAAGACGATTTCCAAGAAAAACAAAAAAACCTTTTTAAGATATTCACGGTAAAAATAAGCTTAAAGAAGCTTAAAAATATTATATAACTGAGGGGG
>QOCX01006699.1:405-11025 GCA_005959815.1 Sarcophaga bullata
GAGAAAAAAACAAAAAAAGAAGTAATAATTTAATTTTAAATAATGACCGCATAGTCAAATGGTTATAAAATAAGTATAATAAGACTTTTGAATCTATTAATTCAATAAAGAAAAGTGTAACATTAACATCAATATGCTTTTTTTTCGACAAGAACGACGTTAACTAGTGCATCTATATGCGGTATATATGATGCGCGATATTCTGCCACAAAAAACGGAATTGATTATAATCGTGATAAGAGCAATGCAATGTTATAAAAAAGGGAGGCTTACTTAAGTGATACCAAAAAACAAAATTCAATACGGAAGAGAACTATTTTAACAAAGGGGGCGATAGTGGAATCTTCTGATTGCTGTATCCCAGGCTAGCCTGTACTAAATCAGATCTATTAAGATCCTGCTAAGTTCTTTTTAACGGAACATTGGGCAAGAACCAACTTTGTATACAGTTATCGGTAATGCGAGAGAGCCTGAAATTGTCAAAAACATTCCGTGTACCAAAGCAAAGATTCTAGATTCTTAGCCGGGGTTTCCCCAATGGAGAGTTTGTTTCCAAGCGCTTCATCACTAGTATCAGGTAAATGATGAGATAACTCAAACGCTTATTTTTCTTCCTCTCTCTTCTTTGATGAACTTTAACTTGTTCTTAATCTTTGTTTCCGTTTACCACCCTTTTTTCTCTTTAATTACACTTCTTATTTACATTCTTATTGTTAAAGGCTCCCCCAATGGATCTTTACCAGTTTCTGGTTAGAAGTGTGCTTTTTCCCATGCTCCTTCAGCTTCATTTATGTTCAATGCCTATGTTATCCGTATAGAGTAGCAATAAATCAAGCGCCGAAAAACGATATTGTACGGCAACGTTGTCCAAACGAATTGGGGTGGTACATGGCATGGAAAGAGCTGTAATATGCCCGGTTAGGGTACATAATGAGACCAACTAACTCTATCACAAAACCTGGTAATGCTTACTTTTTGAGGTTATAAAAAAAAGATTTTTAATATTGAAACTTCCAAAGATGATGGACATTTAAATACATTCACAGTCATAAAATCTAAATTTTAACAATTAAAAATACGCGTTTTTAAATCGAAATTTAACATGAAACCGTCCGGTAATGAAATTCAAAACTAACGAATTTTAAATGCAGCGTTCTCAAAGGTTGAAAATCAGAATCTTTTTCTACCAAATTATATAAAATTTTAAAATTCTATTTTTGTTTAACTGGCCGTTAGTTAAATAAAATTAAAATTTTCGAAAATATAGACAAAAAACACACAATAAATAAAACCAAAAGATTTAAATGTGGGTTATTGATCAAATATTTTCTTTTTTTTAACAATAATCACCATAACAACAATATTGCTAAATTCTTAATACATAGGAATGTAAAAAGATTTGATTTTATTTAAAAAAATATATATAGTTTGTATGTATGTTTTGCAAATTGAATATTTATATAAAAAAAATCTAAGAGCACTTCCACAATAATATGGCTAAATTGCCAGCAAAAAATAAATATAAAATGTTTTTAGTTTCGTATGTGATTTCGAAACCAAATCCTTCGCCCACAACTACATGCCAGTAAATGCCAAATTTCTTATCCATTGTTTCCTTTATAACACGGGCTGCATGCTGTGTACGTATATGTAAAAAGAAAATAAAAGCCTAATTACAGCTATTGTTACAGTTTAAAAGTTAAATATGAACTGACCTCATAATTGGATGAATATTTCTCACAAGCTGTAATGCTTAATTCAATGGCCTCTGTACGCATTTCTTCATTCATATCAGAATGCTTTATAGAAAATTGGAAAACAGGAACTTTTTTTCAATTAATATTTTTTTTTTATTAATTACTACATTAAAATATACCTTCACTAAGGGATAAACATGTACGATTTTTTTCTCAGCTTCCTTTTCCGGATTCCCGCCATCATCAGCCATATTTTATTTAGAGAGAGATTTTTTAAAAATTCGTTTATTATGACTTATCGGTTTGTCAATGAATTAAAATTTGTTTTCGTATAATTTTTATGTTCTTTTTTACGTTCCTTTTTTCTTCTTTTATTTGTAAATGCCAGTGTTTATAAATTAAAATCTAAAATTTTCTGGGTTTATAACTGACTAATGGCTTCTTGGAAACTAAAGTACTGCTTGACTTTCCCCTTTAACCGTTGTATTCTTTTAATGTTTTGTTTTTTTATTATTTTGATTTTAAACAATAAATAAGATGATGGGAAACGCATGCGCCAAGCTTCACCCACATGGCTAAGTACTTTCTTGTAAGATATCCAAAAATATGGGTGACTCCAAATATTTACATAAACTTTAAAAACTCATTATAAACCTTATAAGATAAAATTAAAATTAAAAATTAAGTTATAAACTTAAGTATGTTAGTTATAATACTGAAAGATTTCTTATATGTTTGTTTAGTTATAAAAAAAATGGGAATACCCCATATGTAATCAAAAATCCTCCATATCATTTATAAAGCCGGAAGTATGAATGCACGCACATACATATTTGTATGTACATTTACAAAATTATATAAAACTTCCTCCCCTAAGTCTTCGCAGGCAAACAATTGCAACACTAAAGACAATAAACGAAAACATGTTTTTCAAAAGCTATTGTTATGCCTACCCCCAGTGGGTTTTGGCTCGTCTTCACATACTTAAATATCCATCGCATAGTTTTTTTAAGAGTTGAGCTCATCTATAATGTGTTAAAAGTAAAGTTCAACCCTTGTAAAGAATTCAACAATTTCTTGACGTTGTGCATCAAATTTAAAGGATCAATTAACCCATGATTAGCGAATACTGATTTGTTATGAAAAATTAGATTGATTAAAAGTTTTAGTATTCATTGCATTTAGAAATTATGTACGTATATAAAATTCAATTCGATGGGTATTTGTCTATAGTTTTTCAATTCATAAATTAATGTTTTATTAATATTGTACATGCTTATAAGTTCAATGTATTGTTTTATAAACTATATGTTCCTTATACTTCATGTTGAATGTACAAAATCTATTATAAAAACAAAAATATAAAAATATTTCAATAAATTATTAATTCAATCCCAATCTTCCTCCGTATCGTAGTTAACATTTTTAGCATTAACACTACAACCGGATGCTAAATTTTCCGATATTTCCTTCTCTTCTTCATCATCTATCTTATACCTGTATGGCTCTGCTTCTAAGTTATATTCACCATCGTAATCCAATTCATCAGTAGCATCTTCATCATTATCGTACTCCGGCAATACAATAAAGTCTCCTTCAATAGCAAATTTATTCGATTTTAATATTTCCAATAACTCTGTCTCTGTGCCATCAACACTTTTCGCATAATCCATAAGATTTTTCCATGGTAGTTGATAAATATGACGTTCACTATTAAAATATAATTCATTATGTCTTGATTGGTTTACATAGTAATTGGCTTCATCTAAAATTTTTTGCTGTTTCGAACGTTTGTCCTTATTATAAGGAAAGTCTACCGCATAAATAGTTTTATACTCAACATTCTCTGCTGTAGGTTGCTTAACTATTTCATGTTTGAGTGGTAAATCGAGTATATCTAAGCGTGCGAAAATTGCAATTTGTGTGGCATGACCAAGATTCTCATGGTTTTCAGGAGCTTTGCCTACACCCATTATTGCTACTTGATAATTGGGATATTTTGTACATATATTTTCAGCCCATGACTGAAATTCACTGCGTGTCCATTCAAACTTATGGTCATCATGACGAAAACCGTTGGCTAACATAGAATCAAATAGAACATTAAATTCAGAATTTGGTGTTGAGAAAATTGCCAATTTCGGTTGTATAAACCCAAAAATATTTTCAGGTACTTTTTCCAGAACCTCTGGGTGTAGATGTTCAATACTATTTAAATATGAAGTAAAGAGAATAGAGGTAAGTCATATGACATTATAATAGTAAATACACATGATAATCAATACTTACACTTCAACAGAGATTATACAAGCATCATACCATCATACACTGTTCTACAGCTCTGTTATACTACCTGTAGTACTTCAATTCGAAGAGGTATTTCACGTTTTTGTAAATAGTCCGATACTAAAGGAATGCTCTTTGTTGGTAAACAACTAATAAATGTGCGTCTATATCCACCTTATAATAAAAATAAAATAACATTCAAATTTCAATGACTTTAATTGCAAATTTAATTTCAATAGTTATTAAATTATGAAAAACTACTAAAAAAGTTTTTAATTTATTGATTTGTTTCTATTCACTACCCCAGTTTTATAAAGCAATTTTTTATCTGAAAATTTTGCAAATAATTCTAAACTGTCATAAAACTGCCTGGATATATTCTTTCGAACTCGAACATTTAGAAAGGTTCTTACAGAGTTCAACATTAAGAAATTTTCTGGCCCAAGCTAATAACTCTGAGAACTACCGATCAAGAATTGCACGCATTGCAAAATTTAAGAAAGTGTGAAAACCGTCGGCTAGTGAGACATTAACGATAGACAATACGGTTCCGTAAAGCCCATTTGACTACTGAGATACCACTGAAACCTGCATATATTTCAAGGTGCAAATCAGCATCAAGTCCACGGATTCAATGAAAAATATTTCACTAACATTTGATCTCCTTACTATTTACACCATCTATATTCATGGGAAATGGATACAACCTCATGTATAGGTTCTTGACAGTGAATGGGTATTTGGCTCGCGTTTCGCTGTTTTATCGTCATTTAACGAAAATGTGCTCAATTTTGCGTAACACACTTCTGTAATATAAAGCGCATAGTTCGTTATCATTGACTAGTAATAACTAGTCTTATATTTATAAATAGATTCAAATCTAATATCTATCTACACTACTCCCTGTTTTCATGAAAAAGATTAAAAGACGTGCTGTTTAAAAACACGATTCAAATAAGCGCTTCAATGGGCACCACAATTTAAATTTTTAATTGGTATGGTATGGTAATATGGAACAATGCGTTTTTTATATAAATCATTCACAATAACAACGATATGGTTCAACTGAAACAACTCTGTTTTATCTTCTATTATAGTCTGTTAGTAATTTAATCACATTCATGTTCATTGCAACAAAACAATTAAAATAAGATAGTAAATTAGAAAAAATTATTTTTATGTTACTTGCACTCTGTATTTTGACAGTGAATGTCAAATCCACAACATAAAAAGCGCGGTCATTTTTTTCTACTGCTTTCCATCTGGCAATATTAAAATCAGAGGAATGAAATTGAAACATCTATCAGCTTTGGTTTTGTTTCAGTATGTAATGTCAGTCCGTGTGTGTGTGTACGAAAAGTCGAGAGTGATAGAAGAAAAAATAAAGCCCCCATTAAAGAGGCTATAGTTTTTGTAAGTTTTTAGTGGTAAAATTATAAGAAATAATTACAAAACTATGTGAATTATACAAATAAGTGTATGCCAATACTCTATAAATAAAATTTATTTGAATTAGTTTAAATCCGAAGCCTTTTAATTAAAAGTGAAATGTGGCTGAAAATTTTTTCATTGAAAAAAAGAGGAAAAAAATATAGATAGGAAAAAATGTTTTAATGTGGAAATGAAACAGAAAATTAAAAAGAAAACATAATTTGAAAATAAAACTAATGGAATATACATTTGTATATACATGATATTAACGTTGTGTGTGCTTTAAAAAATGTAATACGCTACAGCAGACCAGTTCAATTGATGTCTAAATTTGGTCAAATAGAATTTATGAAGACAGGATTAGAGAAAGAACAACGTTTTACTTAAAATATAAACCATTATTTTAATAAAATATTGGCTATAAATTCAATATTAAAAGAGAGATGTAACTCTAGATGGATACATTTATCATCTGCCAACTAATGCGGTTCGTGGTCGTGACAGCGCTGTTTCTTTTCCTCTTTCAATTTCTTGTTCGGTCGGTTTTTTTCATGTGTTTTTGTTGTTCCGTTTTGTTTGATTTTTACAAAATTTGGCTTCTTTTTTTCGTCTCGTCTACTATAAAGCGGTATTGTCGGCGATGTTTTCAACATTTTTTCCTCGCTGCCTTCTTCAATATGTTCTATAGTTTGGTTGAGTGTGTGCTTATATATTTCCTTGGTTGTATGTGTCGTTTGTTCAAAAGAAAACGTATTTCTAAAATTTTCTTTGGGATTTTTAACTTTTTCAAGGCAATCATAACAGGTCTGCTAGTGTTTCTAAATTACTACGAAAATTGTATATGTATGTATTTCCTTGTTGCACATATTAACAAAATGAAACGAAGAACTACATACTACCGTAGTTGTAAAAAAAATAATTATTAATTTTTGGTGAACTACATACATGCATATATACTAATATATATATTAAAATTATATATATATATAATTTGCCTACATACATTTCCTTTAACGATTTTTCTTTCATATGTTTTTGGTTCTTAAAATCAGAGTTGCTATAGTTGTGTGTAATGGGAACATTGTTTATATGGAATGAATGGAATTGAAGCACGTTTAAATGTCAAATTGTTCAATGCATTGGGTTCGTTCAAGGGATGTTATACATATGTTTAAATGTGCTAAGTTTTTTTCTTTTGTGTAGAGACTTCAAAGGACTATTGTATATTTTCGTGTATATACAAATGCTTACATATTATTAATATCAAATTTGGGAAGGAAACTATATTTGTAATTATTGTTAATTATAAATATTTAGGCTTCGTACTTGTCTTTTTCTGAGAGTATGTCACATTTGTTAATAATATTAATAATATTGAATTGCACTACGTGAATTTCAAGCAATAATCATATTACAGTGCACAATTATAAGTTATTTTGCCATTACTTGTGGTATATGAATAAAAACTAATCATAATAAAAGGGTTGGGTATGGTCATTAATTTCTAGAACTTAGGATATTCTCAGGGGCCCAGCTCTGGATGAAACTATTGTTGGAAATATCGCTGCATATTTATTTAATAGTATTTAGAAACAATTTAAGATAGAAAGTAAAAATATTATTTATTTAGTCCTATGTTTAAAAGTATAGCTGAACAGGCAATTATGTTATATCATTCACTGTCTGTATATTACTCTATATGAACGAGTATTAAGTACGTATGCATGTGTGTCCGTCTTACAAAAATTCATGAATTGTAACTACTTAACAACTAACTTTTCTTTGTATATATTTTCTTTTTATATGTTTTAACCAACCAAATTACACGAAACAACTTTATGGAACGTTTAAAAACTACAACAACTACTGCGATTACTAATTTAAAACAGTCAGTTTTTTATAAAAAGAAAAAAACTTCACAATATTAAAAGTACCAATGAAAAACAACAAAATGAACAACGCTTGATTATGTTTTTAATGCAAGCCAGAGTCAGTAAAACAAAAAAAAAACCACCCAACAAACAAACAATTCACAATAACTCACGAAGAGAGAAAATAAAGAAATAAGAAAACAAAAAAGAAATTAAACTACCCTGAAACAGTGTAGAACATCAAATAAAAAACATTCAATTGAAAAACGCTTAACTGAAAGAGGCGAAGCAAACCATTTGAAAGCAGAAACAGGTTCGGCAAGAGAACGAAAAGCTTGAAACAAACGGTCCGTGGGACAAATCAATTAAATTAAAAGGAATATTTCAATAGATGTAATAATAAATATCTATTAAATATTATAACATTTTAACAATTACAACGTCTCCGTTTTAACTAAACAAAGAAAAGAAAAAAATACACAACACAACTAATGATGAATATTAGTTTAATAAAAAAGAGACCTGAATCTTTATAAAAACTAGAACAAAATTAGGACATCGCTTCTTTTTTTTCGTTACGACGCAACTCATATAGTTCATAATTTACACAAACAGAAACGGCAAATAAACCAGACCGAAATTCCAAGTTAAGGTAATAAAGAAAAACATACTCAACATAGCGCACAGGCATAGTTATACAATGAGGTAAACGTATTTAGGTGAAACACACAATAATTGGTCAACAATGTTACACCAGTGACACAGGGCAACGTAGCATACGTAAGAGAAAATGTAATTAAATATTTAGAATGAAGAAATCTACGCTTTGAATATTGCTTCCCATAATAATTTATTGGCATTGAACGTGATGACAGATCATCATCGACGAATGGACCTTCCATTGATTAAGCAACCCCCCACGTCAATGCTTCACCAGTAAGCATGCAAGTAATTCCTCCAAATCTCGCTAAATAACTTCCTTAAATAAGCCTTACACAAAACGATAATAATTCTCCATTAACGGAATCAACCAAAACCTGTTTACACTCTAAGACCGTCTGTCGTCCCAATGAGTCGGTTTTACCGGCTGATTTAACACAGAAGCCGATGGCGTTTAGGTCGACCATTGGTAAGTGCTAAAAATTCAATTTTTTTTTTTATTAAACAAATAGATTTATTTTAATCGCATTATTATTTTAATGTGTTCATTAATTGCAAATATTCTTTGTGGGCATTTTTCTAATTAATCAATATGATAAATTTATAATTTTTATTTAATTTTTTTTTAATCTTTACAGGCAAAGGCAATTTTGGTGAAATATTTCTAGCATCTGACAACATTAGCATTCCGGTTACAAATGAAAATGCAAAATTCGTTGTTAAAATTGAGCCGCATTCTAATGGTCCACTATTTGTGGAAATACATTGTCTTATGAACACTGCCAAAAAAAATCGTACGTATTGAAATTACGTCTCCTAAATATCCGCTAATCTATATAAGGAATTAGTGTACATATACATACGTATTGTATTCAAAATAAGAAGTATATCTACTCTGCATCCTTATTAATAGTATTACTAGAAAGAATGCTAGTTGGCTTCTTTCGAACACGTTTTAAATTCTATTTTATTTACGACGGCATGCGAAATATATTAATATAATATAAAATATGCTTTGACCTTTTTCTCCTTATCCTTTAGACGCCACTAAAAGCGAAAACACTACTGAGGCCGGCTATGATGATGATCTAGCCACAGCTGCTTGCAATAATATTCCTAAAAAGGCACCATCTGGCATTCCCGATTATATAGCGTCGGGTTCACATTATTTTGGCAATGCACGATATCGTTTTTTGGTATTACCACGTTTTGATCGAGATTTACATTCACTAATTAAAAAATGTCGTGTCCATCAGAAATCGGTTTTAACACTGGCCATACAGATTATAAATGTATTGGAAAATCTTCATGACAAGGGCTACTGTCACAATGATGTCAAAGCTCAAAATCTTATGATATCAAAGTGTAAATATTTAACTCAACGAAACAAAATAGTTTCGTTAAAAATAGAGCCGTCCTCTTATCCGAATAGTATTGTTGTAGCTGGCGGTAAACAGTGTGTAAAGCCATCTACAAAATATGATGATCACTATGAGAAACAACAGACTACCGATAGTGGGAACAGTTCGGAACAAGAGGCAAACGACGAAGACGATAAAGATTTTGTTGTTAAGCGCAAAATGTACGACAAAGACATCGATCTTGATTACGAAGAGGAAGAATCTCCAGCCGAAGAGGACGAAGAGGATGAAGATTTTGATGATGGCGCCACATCAAATAGTACGAACAGTAATAGCATGGATGCGTATCATACTCCTTTAAATAGAAATAAACGCCAGAGTGAAAAGAGGAAGACATCGCGTACTGTTGTACAATACAGTGGTTCAAATCCGGTGAGATCATGTCGTCGTGAAAAACCGAATTCCATATACGATGAAATGGTGAAATCCCATTATTTGCGTCCTACTAAACGCATCAGCTATTTGGAGTTTTTCAATGAGGATGGTGTCTCAGTGAAAAGTCATAGCAATGAAAATAGTAACTCAGCTAGTGATATGCATTCCAACAGTTCGGATGATGATTCCGAAGAATTTGTGCCTCGATATATACGTCGCAGCATTAAGTCATCGACTAAAAAGTCGTACTGTACGAATATGAATTCGCGCCGTTTAACCAGACGTCAGGAAAAACTTTTAGGAATCAATAATAAACCTAATCATAAAATTTCTGGTGGTGTGGAGGACGATAATAAAAAGAAATTGAAGAGCGAAAGATTTGAAAATACTCTACACCACACACAAAGTGAACCAGAAGAATGGGTTGAGATAAATGAAGAACGTATTTTTCTAATCGATTATGGATTAGCTTCAAAATTCATTGATAATGGCGTTCATCGTCCCTTTGTTATGGATCAGCGGAGAGCCCATGATGGTACACTTGAATTTACTTCTCGCGATGCTCATATGGGCGCCCATTCTCGACGTAGTGATATGGAATGTCTTGGCTATAACCTGCTTTTCTGGTCACAAGGCTATTTACCTTGGAAAGAGGCGGCCACAAATCAACAACAGGAAAAGGTACATCACGCTAAAGAATTTCTAATGACCGATGTTCGTGAACATTTAAGGCAAATTTATGGTAAACAAGTTCCCAAATATTTGGGCGAATATCTTCATTTAGTTGGCCAGCTGGCCTATCACGAACGTCCTGATTACAGTCGTTACAGACGTTTATTTGAAAGAGAATACCAGCAACTGGGCTATTCTCTGTCAGAT
>QOCX01006700.1:0-11023 GCA_005959815.1 Sarcophaga bullata
AATTATTAAATCTTTCAATATCGACTTTCGATAACTTTCAACGTCTATCTGTGCGTATCTCAGAGTTGCTTCATTAAACATTTAGCAACTAACAGCGGAATCTTGTATTTTTGACTTTGGATTCCTTTCACAAGAAACAAATACAATAAATTGCATGAATAAACTCCTTCCTTTTTTTTGTAAATTGTATTTATTATTTGTTTTCGCATTTGTTTTTGCAATTTTTCACACTCAGAACTGCAATGCTTATGCAATACCAGTATAATAGAACTACAAACAGTCATTAGAGATATAGGCGCATAGGTTGACCCATAGGAAGTCAAATACGATCTCATTCCTCAACCCGTTCTACTCGAGAAAGCTGACATCAAGCTAAACAGAAATGAAATAAACCCCATATACAATGTAGGATGCCTAGCTATCGCAGTTGAAGAAGCCCATTACAGATTTTACTCCATTCCAGGTTTTAAAAGTCAAGTATATGGCTATACAAAGGTATAATGAAAGCTTCTTGCGGTTTACGTTGTATGTGATGATTAACACAACACTGTGATTGTAGAATAATCACGATAAAGGATGTCCAGTTTTTCAAATGCTTTTTGACCCAAAAAACTTTTACTGTTCCAATTCAGACTAAAAACAAATTAAAATCGATAAATTTTCCTCCAAAAGCTCTTGTTAGTAATATTCCAGTTAATTAGCAGCCATATGCGGATAGTTTAAGAATGACTGCTGTTAACACAAAGAAACCAATGAAAAGCTTCATCACTTGAGCAGTTCCTAGTTTTATTTTCAATCTCCACGTAATATAAGAGATAAATTGGTACAGTCGAGGAATATGACCAGTCTAATGCAAGAAATAATAATAATGAGAATACAGTCTACATTGCCGAAAGCGAAAATTAGCAAATAACGAACTGTTTAAAAATATGTTTCGGGAGCGCAAACGGCATCTGCCTACAATAAAATGGAATATTTTCTTGCAGAAAAACGTACTGATGATATATTGCTCGTAACTAGCCACTTTAAAATGTCTGCCTTTATTTTTTGTGATTACAAGGTTCCTAAGGTAGGGTATAGGGGGGATCAACTATTTAAATAAAATCAAGTTTTCACAAATACCGACTTAGATTTTCAGCAAAACAATATTGAACTTTCTATAAATCTAAAGAACGCGTCTTCTGGCGGCAGCAGGAACTACAATGTCTAGAGAGGACTTAACGCTTTTTTATGTGGATATCAAAATTATTGGCCTACCGACAGGAAGAACATTCCAGATGTGATCGACTTTACTCTGATTGATTACAATATTTGGCTTAAATTTAAAAAAATCTCAGTTCGCATTGCACGGAAATTATACGGCTGAGTACACCTGAGAATATTGAATATTTTCTTCTGACATCAATACCATAAAGAACTTAACTCATCTTGCGACCTCTATCTGGCGACAGAAGAAACATAACAGAATTGTCTGAGTTGATGTGGAAAGCTTAATTTCTGAAAAAAAGGAGCGTGAAAGCAGCGTAAATTTCGGTGCTTACTTATTTTAGTAGTGCGACTAAATATCTTAATCTTTAACTGTTCAATTTGGTTCAAAAAAACTTTTTCTGCCTACTTAATTATTATCCACTAAAGACGAGTATACTCGACATAAACTGGGAAAAATGTTTCTACCTTTAAAAGTAGGCAATATGCGACATAAACTGGGAAAAATGTTTCTACCTTTAAAAGTAGGCAATTATGACTAAAAATCAAACGTTGCGTATTGGTTTTTTAGAAAATATATAAAGTTTGTAAAGTTACTTCCGCAGCTCAATATAAGCTATTGTTGCCAAGCTAACGAATGGTCTAAGACATTAATTTTATCATTCTCAGGGAAAAAATTCTAGTGCTGTTGTAGGATAAATAATACCATCCAAGTTGAGTGTGTTAATTTTATTTATGAATGTGAATTTTCAGAAGCTTTTGATGGAAATTCCGTTTACTCTTGGAGTTTTTGCCTAAATACTGGAGAGAGGAAATATTTTTTCATATTTCGAAAAGATTATGCGAAAGCAGACTATTACAGAACAGGTACTCAATGTGCCATCAGTCAAACTAGTAATTCGAAATATTTATTGGGAAATTAATCTGTTTAAGCTCCTATTTGACCCAAATCTTTGGACGCGCACTATGTCAGCTTCATCTAAAAAAGAGCGATCTTTGTGGTCTGATTCTTAATTCCAGATTTTATTCAGAGTTCAGATTTAAAGCTATTAAAAAGTAACGGATTTCTTTCTATATTAGTTTTGATCATGCCGTTTGTACTAACAATAATCGATTATTGTTGGAATTTTTATGATGTACTTAAAAATGTTGTTTATTTTTATTTCTATTTTTACAGTTTTTGTTTGTGTAAATAAATCACTTCGTATACTTTAATTTACAGACAAATCAATAAATACAACCGTTGTATGTATTCAATGTTTAACGGTATCTTATTTTAGAGATTAAAATATTTAAATTTGTTATTATTTTTGCGATTAATTTACGTGATAAGCATTTACGATAAAAGATAAGGATTATAGAGACAAATATTTCAGAATTCCAATCATATTTTGAAACTAAGAGCAAAAGACACACAACAGGTTTTTACCAAATCGAAGTAAAATGAATGCATCCTAGATCTAAAGAATAGCGATGGTTTTCAAAAATTTGTAAAACCCAAGAGTACCGTACGATTGCCTAATTTCCATCCGTATTTTCTCTTAAAGTCGTGCGCTCTCAATACATACTAAGTTTATACGATACTTTCCGACCATGTCGTACATGATAGCCTAAATTCTACTTTAACAATATTGTAGGAATTAGAAGATATTCTGCCATATTGTGCATGTCGTTATCAAAATCGGCATCACTTTCAAGCTTCTGCCCTATTGAGATGATGTCGTCATCACGTGAAATAGGTATTTATTGACAATATACTGTTATTGACGACGACTTGTTATCGAAGATAGGTAAACGAAGAAGGTCAACTCTTTTCAAGCTTTTTCTTTTTGGTCTTTTTTTCAAATTATTCAGAAATAGAAACTAAATTTGTTCGAAAGAATGTGTTTTATGTTGCTTGTGTTTTTATAACATCTCACTGCGCTCCTCATTCCTACAGATTATCACCATTTTGTGTTATTTTTTTTTTTGTTAACCGGTGCTGTTTAGCAATATATTAAAGTCAGATGCAGTCCCTCTTTCATCGTCTGCTATCAGATTTGAAATTCTTTAGACGAGATCTATGGAAGTTGCTTTGAAAAATTGTAATAAATTAGTAGCAGCTTTATTCAACGGAAGTGGTGGCAATTGATTAAATATCACGCTATCAGTTACGCTTATTTTAGCTTTGTTATGCTCATTTTTTAAGTTAAAATTTCTCCGAAATTAAAAAATAGTGTTTCTAAATATAAATGGAGTAAGTATAGAAAGTAATTATTTTTTAGTATACTTTGAATGTAATAGCGAGTATACTTAACTCAACATTGAGATAACCCAGAAAAATAAAATCATTTCATATGTTTCATAATCCAGAAATAAAAAATTCCACTAGTATTTTCCTCTTTGCACACTCAGAGTTTACTTCAAATGTTATTTATCGTTATGCTATTATACTTTAACGATCCTTTGGGATCGTATTCTTTCCACTTACATGTCTGTTGGTAACAAATGCTTTAATAATGTTCCCGAAGGCATCTCATAATATTTTCATTTGTAAAGACAGAGTCAATATTTTACATGGCCCCTTAATTATGTAGTAGATTTCAACAATTGCATCAGAGCAGACAGGCTATTTTTTAAAGCAGATTCAGGATTATAGGTCGCACTTTTTATCTTTCTTCCTTTTAAGATGTAAATGAAATTTCATGTGCTTTCACGTGAACTTTCAATTTAAGTTTCATGGTAAAGATGGTTTTACACAATTTTCTAGTAGAAATTTGATTGACAGTTATGCTCGTTTGTGAATTGATTGTCATTAAATCTCTCAAAAAGATAAAAAAAGGTTACGAAATAATGGTTAATAATAATTAGAAGACATTATAAACGATTCTTATTTTTCATTTTAACAGCATAGCTTGCATTGTTGCAGATACTCTATAAATAATTCACAATTTGAAAAGATTTTTACCAAAAAAAAAAATTAATTTAAAGTGGGAAAAACACGATAACACTGCAAGGAGCCAACCATGCAGATCGTATTTTAATACTCTTTTCAAACCGGTGTTATATTAAAGTTTTGTAGTTAATCTTTCTTTCATTTTTTGTTAATTCTTTCTGCTGTTTTCGAAAATAGTTAATTATTTAGTTGTAGTGCAGTTTCTATACCGCTTACTTACTCATTCAGCAAACCATCAAATCATCCAACCAAAAGTCAAGCAGCCAGCCAGCCAGCCAGTCTGTTTTGATATTCAACTGATGATTTTGTTTTAGTAGTCATTTTCGGTTCAGGCTTTAAACTTCGTTAGCAAAACACGGGAACAAAAAGTATATGTGAGTTTGGCAGTGGGTAGTGCAAGGTTATAATACCCAATAGATTTGCTGGAATTAAAAAAAAAGCTAAAATCGTGGCGTACTTCATTTTAGCCATATAACGATAACGATAACAATAGCAATTGAAAGCTATACATACAATTAGTGAAACAAACAAAACGAAAACGTCATTATTTTTGTTTTTTTTTGTTTTGTTTACAACAACAACAGAAAATACAAATTTATGTACAAATTATTGTACATTGTGTATCATTTTTGTCCATCTTCATCTGTAGTACTCTGGCTGGCTGATGTACGAATTATAAAGTAAAAACAAACAAGAATTGAAGAGAAAGAAGAAGAAATATATTTTTTAATTTCTTAAATTTGTATCTTCAAAGTGTATTATCCATTCATTCATTTAATATTTATTGTCTGTTGTTCGTTTTGAAATTTTATTCGCATTTTGAAGTCTTTGTTTTTGTTTTGTGTTACCTTGTCTTGAAACACGGTATTAAATGTGTGTGTGAAATAGAGCAGTGTTAAGAAAAGATACGTGCAATCGCGGTTTTTTTTTGGCTATAATGGCCGCTGAAGATTTACTTGAATTTGGTGAATCCATGAAATTGGGCGCCCAAACGCGTCGTCATTATAAGAAAGATTCCCGTTTCGTATTCGATTTATATACGCTGTGTTATGATGAAAATGAAAGTGTCGATACGGTTGAATTATTTACATCGATTGTCAACAATACGGCGGGCAATTGGAAAGAAGAGGTACTTCCACATGCAATTTATTTTTATTTCTTATAATTTTAATTACAATACACGAGTATTATTATTAAGTTTTAAACTTTAATTATAAACTTTCAAAAGTACTTTTCAATTTAATTTTTTTTAATAAAATTTTTTAATTTCAAATTTAATGACGGCTTGATTAAAACGAAAAACTTGTTTTCATTTATTTTATTTAATTAAATTAATTTAATTTTTAAATCAACTCGTTTTTAAAATGTTGTTATTTTTGTGTTAAAATTAAATACGTAACTTTGACCTTGACAAACTGTATTGTATACAATATTTGAAACAAAAACATATTTTATGCCTTAAGGGTTAACATATATTTTATTTATTGTCTTTTTTTAATTTTATTTAATCAAAATGCTAGTACACGTCACGACCACTCTGCACAGACATATCGAGATTCCCAGTAGACAATCATTCTAGTGAGTCATCATAATTTTTGTAGTTGTTTTATAACACAACTCATGCCGAATGACGATCATAACTGGTTATTTTTGTTAGCTACATTAGTTATATGATAGTGTACACGGTTGAAATTTAAGTGTAGGGTTCCGTACATCAGTTGACCACGTTAATTTATGAAATTCAGTAATTAGAACTAATAATTATTAACTTTTAGTTATTAGAATACAATTCCAAATAATATTATAATTATTACGAACTGAGTAATATAGATCTTAAGATTGGTATAGTATAACAAACCAGAGCCTGTGTTGGGAATCGAATCGAATCGAAGCTCTTCCATATTTTTTTTTTTTTGTTGTTTTCGTATAACCCAGCAGTAAGCCAGTATTGAGATATCGCATTGCGAAAGTAATATGTTCTAATTCGTTAGATTAAGTTGAATTGTCAGCCTCTCCATTGTAATCGCGTTTATATTTATTCGACATGCATATACTTTTGCTAGCTGACAGTCCTCAACTATCCTAATAGTTAAACGAATATATGGATTTTAATAAAATCACCCCTAGATAGACATGTTCTGTTGATAAATTCTGTATGCACCTAAAATCTTCTGGTTTAGATTCTCAAGTGTCGCATATTAGCAGATAACACGAAAAAATAGGTTTAGCAATTAATAGTTCCTAAAACGACACTAACAGGCTTGAGTTTGCAGCAGTGTTATATGAGTTAGAAAAATTAACTGAACTTACAGGACAAAAACAAGACATACACATTGAACGGTAAATGGAATTACACAAACCAATACGTAAGAAATTACGAGAATAGAAACAAAACTAAAATCGAAAACAAAAACAACAAGCCTATACAAGGATCGTAAAGTTGGTAAACACAAAATGAGGCAATATAAAGAAAGCGAAGAGATTGAGTTATGAATTGGCAGTCAGTGATGAGATGTGAGTCTGCGATTAATAAACAAAAGTTGTATTCAAAAGTGCGTGTTAAACACAGTGGTATTGAACGTAAATAGATTGATCTGTGTTGATATGCATTGTGAATAATATTGATAGCGCAAATGTGTGATTAAAATGTGTTGTGATTTAAATAAATAAAGAATTTATTTATATTCATATCGTTTATTTCAATTGCAATCATCGAATCCTCGATAAATAAACACGTTCAATATAAAGCTTTCTGCCAATATTAAGCCTTTTCAAGCTAGTTAAAACCAGTTATAAAACACTAAACTAAATACCATTGTATGAAGTGGTGAAATCTAATTATCTGGGTGACAGATTAATACCAATTAGTGGCTCAGAAGTTGAGATAAATATCCTGATGCAGAAAGCAAGCATTTGGAACTCTGAAGTACATCAAAAAATCAATCCTATTTAAACTTTATGCTGAATTACGTAAATTAAACCCCGATAAAGAATTCATTAACATTAAGAAAAAGCAATTAGATAAGATTAATTGTGGCTCCATGCGCCATCTAAGAGTAATATCTTGTAAGAATGTAAGAGTATTGTCTAAGAAACTATACCAAAGTATACCGAAGTGAAAACATAGTGTAGAGCTCCATATAGTTATGTTGAGATTCGACCTTAGTTTTATGTGATTACTTATTAATGTTAATTATTCTGAATAATTATAATTAATAATTAAAATTACAATGAGAACAATAAAATTGTTAAAACAAAAGAATTTAATTTTGTAAGTATTTTAATTGGACATCAAATAACAACAAAAATAAATTATTTTTCTATTTGCAAAGTAAACATGAATGCTTTACAAATAAATTAATTGCTGCAATATCTTAAATATACTAAACGTTTTAAATTAATCGTTATAACAGATGCAGATGTGGCTGCAATATAAATTTTTTAAAAATATCTTTTAAAAACATTGCTGCTGTAAATGAGAATATCTCCGAAAACCCGAAAACATCAATCAAAACATTGGCATTGTTGTCTACAACTTCAAACTATCCGAAATACCAACATACATTTATGCAAGTGGTAGCAGTACTACAACAACTCATTTTCCTTTGAACTTTACCAAAAACGACATATATTTGTTGTTTTTATCAAGTCACAGAACTGTCAAATCTTATTCGCCTGCTTAAAATGACGGATGTTAGGTAAAAGTAACAACAAACGCACATCAAAAAAAAAAAAACATAAATAAACTTTTCACCTTGTTTTTGATATGTATAAGGTACGTTGATAACAGTACCTATATGAAGTTATCTTGCGTAATACTATACAGCGGATTTTGACAATAAAAAGCTTCACCTTCATTCGTACAAAATTCAGCACACCATGAGAAGCGCCGGTAATTCGTTCAGTGGGTAATGGAGCAACGTCGATTCTATTCACTTCTTTTTTTTTTTTTTTGGAAAAAAATCGCCTCAATGCGGCACATTTCCATATCAATGACTTAGTGAATACGGAAAATGTTCGAATTTTGAGTTAAGAGTTCCCATACAATTCATCATTTAAAGCGTCACATCGTCACATCGTCACAGTCGTGAGTAGATACATAATACTTCGTGGAATATAATCACTGAACATGTTGTCGGTTCTCTTAAGATTTTTAAGGTCGATTCACGCATGTTAACTAAGTTTTTATTCAGATAAAATTTTTTATATGCCTTTTGACATCATCTATCTTCTTCAAACAACTCTCACCATGAATTTGTTTAGTTTTCTATCTTGCCCGGGAAAATAGCTTAAATTTTTGAAAAAAATTGAATTCGCAAATTGAGATTCAGTTTGTCTAAAATAAACCTTTTAAGCTAATTTCAAAATATCGAAAAATAAAAGTTAATTGCTATACAGTGTCGCGCAAAATAATTAAAAAAAACACGCTCAAATTCCAATATTTCCTAATATTTGTATTAACTAACCACTATATAAATATACGATTCATTAGATCAGGAATGCATTCATTTTACTTTGTTTTGGTATTTTACCATTGAAGTAAACGCAAAAAACCTGTCGTGATTACTAATTGAGATTAGTTGTACAACAAAGTTGAATAAATAAGTTGGTCATTTGCTTCACTCGATTGGATATTTCAACTTACTTTACGTACAAATTGTTTTTATAGCATCATGTTAGTCGTCGGTAGATTGAAGATTATACAGCAGATTCCACATCTTGTTTGGCATCTAGATGGCGTAACGATTAATAATAATTTGAAAAATTTCAAAACAAAAAAACTACCTATAAAAATCAATAAAAAAAATGATAATAAGGCAAGCGCCACTACATTTCATTCATCATTATAAAACAATTTTATTATATGTACGTACTGTTGACGTCTATATCCGTCCATGTGATTTGACAAAACAAACTGAATAAATAACAAATTATTTGACAGATATAGCTTCAACAAGATGACCGTTATCACATGTAATTGTCCGAGAGTCTCTGTTGGAAGACCTGATATGTTGATATCGCTATCGAAACTTCATTTTTTTGCATTCAGGCTTAGATTTGCACAACTAAATTTGGTTGAGATAGGTTTAAATAAGAAAATGATATAAAAAGATGATCTTTGACATCTGATCTCTCTCTCTCTCTCATCTATTAGCCTAAAATTTCGAAATTTTCTGCATTCTTGTTAATAATTTTTAAATGATCGTCATTGCAGACACCCGCACATTTTTTTATTATTGTTATGTAATAAGAGACCAGATACTTAAATGCTGATTATATGCCGATTTTAAAACTTGTTTTTTTGTGTAAGGTTTTTGTAAGAATCTCAACCCTCAATATATACCATACATAAGCGCACATGCATGTATTTGTTCATACATTGCATCAAACATACAATACCATACGCAGAATTCTTCATACAATACCATACGTTTGCAAGTTGCGGGAGGTGTAACTTTAAAAGATACTACAAATCTACCTACTTTTTAATGATTACTCTATTCAACTTCTTAAGAAGTATTCATTAAGTATGGTATGGGAAAAGAAAAGGAAATTTCGTATTGAACATCTGTTCATGTTACATATACAGTGCATTACAAAATTTTAGAAACATTTTAAACTTATAAAAAAAAAATATTTAAGAAAGGAGAGATAACATTTTGAATAGAAATTCTTTAATTCTTATCAACTATTTCGATTGCTTTACCTTGTATTGTATGTTTATTTATTTTAAAATTTCTTATAATGCTGTAGTGTATCAAAAAATTTCCTGTTATTTCAAACGTTTTCATATTCATCGAGTTGGAAGCTATAATTTAGTACTTTCGTGATACTTATAAAAAATTTAATCGGAACTTGTAGAGTTCAGGATTTTGTTTTAATAATTTTCGGGCAATAGAAATTCATGTTGAGTATCACATTTGCTAGAGTCCTTATCGAAATAGATACATACACATATGTTCCATAGTCTAGCTTCTCACACCACTTATGTGTGTGTTAATTTTATACCTACAGTTTAAAGTTGACTCCGAACGACAGATTTTTTAAGAAACTTTTCATGGCAATTTTATTTGCTCTCAGAGTTTTTGCCAGAAATCTGCTGAGAGGAAGTCGCCGAAGAAATATTTTTTTCATATTTTCGTTTCTGATGTCTGACCGGTGATTCGAACGCTGGCCTTTCGTCTAATAAGCCAACACACTACCTACTAGACTACGGCGACTACAATTTATAAATAAAACATCTATCTCGGAACATTCCATGCATAATAATTGTAAAGAAGGACTTAGAGGGTCATACAAGTCATACGATACATCAAGTTTTTGTGTAAAACAGAGCAGGTAGTATCGTGTAAAATTTGACAGTACGGTTCTCATCGTTTTTTAAAATTTTTTACCGACCATGACAATTTTCTCCCTGGCCTTTTGTATCTTTCAAACTGCTTGACTTATAAATTCTTTTTGTAGTATCATGCTGACCGTCGCGACGGTTGGTTGAAGATTGGAAAATTTTGATATTCAATGCAATAAAATATATTTTTTGATTTGAATCAAAATCAAATGAACCGACGATTATACCGCAGATTCGACAACGTGTTTGACACCTAGATGACGTCGTGTAACGGCTAATAATAATTTCAAACTTTGAAGATTCGACTGTAATTCTCTATAATATATTCTCTGTGGCTTTACGTGCATAAATTGTTGTCATGTAATTAGGCCTTTAATTAATTAGGCTTACATCTTGGCATCTTTATGCTGAATGTTATCTATGAAGTATTGTTATATTAAAGGCTTTAAGTACATCCGAAAACATGTCAGTAGGCGTTAAATAATTATTATTTCCAAGAATTTCCTTTTTCTTGCCGACACCGAAATGTTCTT
>QOCX01006701.1:0-11021 GCA_005959815.1 Sarcophaga bullata
TACGGTATTACCCCTTTAGAAAAATTAGGATTCAATGACCCACGTCCTCTCAAATAGAACAATTCAATCAATTTTCACAGAGTACGTCATTTTTGAACAATAACAGATGGCAACACCATTATCCTTGAATCCTGAAGCCCAATCACCTTAATAGTCTCTTAGGTAAATATGTTTTTGGTATAGGTGACTCACGCTATGGCCAATTGCCTATTGAGAGATGAATTTGGTGACCTCATAAATCAGGCTAAATTTGATCGACAGCATGGATTATGTTGATTTTGAGCGCCTCTGTAGCTTTTAGCTCATTTGCATATAATAGCGACTTAAGAAAACCCCACAAAAAATGTCTAACGGCGTCAAATCGTACGACGTACTTTGGCCGTACCGCCTCGTTAGGTAAGCACGTACTCAAATCACGTATGTGGGAGATGTCATGAAGTGTGTAGAATGAGCGCCGTCCTCGTGATCATCCAATTCAGGCCAAAAGAACTTGGTAATCATCGACCTATAGTGCACACCGTTGACAGGTGCCAACGACGTTCCCACAGAAATATGAACCCATGTCGCCGTTAGAACAAAGTCCACAACCAAATAGTGAACTTTTCTGGATGCATTAAATGATCTTGTATGTCATGTTGTTAAGTATCGTACCACATTCTGCAATTTTGTTTGCTTGTATCCATTCACTTAGAAATGGACCTCATCGCTGAAGATGATTTTTGGACAAAATTTAGGGTCAGTTGCCAACTGGTCCAGAGTTCATTCAGCGAACGCACGTGGTTGTCTGTGGTCATTTGCCTTAAGATCCTGGATCAATTTAAATTCTTACGCTTGCGGGCCGAAATCACAACGCAAAATTTGCTAAGTTGTGGTCTGCGAAAGGCCGAGTTCTTCTGAACAGCGGCAATGTTTTCGACTGCTCTTGCGTTTTGCTAACGTTTGGCATGTTGATCGATCGTTTACTGAACCTGTAGACTCGTCCTCTTGGTGGAACGATTATGGCGATCATTAAAAAGGCGAAAAGCGTGGTGGTGCGTTGCCCGAATAGAAATTTATATCCGGCCATACTGATTTGGCAAAACAGAGCGAATAAATGGCAATTAATTTGGCCGTTATCAACAGTAAAAGTTGGGAATTTCGTGTACGAAGAGATTGCTTTCAATCGCCTTCATATTTTCATATTCTTTTCACGGAGGATAACAATTTGACAGTATGAGGTAAATTAGAATGCTAGCAGGTCCTATAGAAGATCTTTTATTTGGTCAATTACCAAGTAAGTTTTGAATGCTCGTCAGAGTTAGCCAATGAAAATTAATCACAGGGGCTTGCCTTGTCATAGACTCAACCGCCATGAAGTGCTGCTCAAACTTCCAAACTGAAATGAGATCTTCCAAAGTAGATAGCCTTTTCCTTACTGTAAGCTAAGGTTTCCATATTCTAAGAATAATTTTACAATTTCAAAACAATGTCAACACAGTGTAATTTGTATTACAACTTTTGCATTTCATTTAATTTGTTTAATTAAACAAGTCTTGGCATTAAGTAATAAAAAAAAAAAATAAATTAAATTAATGCTCCACAGCAAAGCAGGTTAAATTGCCAATAAATTATTCAATGTTGTTTCTTTTTTCTATTCTTTTGTTTTGATTTGTTTCATAAGAAAAAAGAAAAAAATGTTTTTTTTTTTTTAAATAGAAAATCTAATTTCCTATAACAATGTAATACAATTTAATAAAAATTAAACTGAAATCAAAATAAAATAAAAATAAAATAAAAATAATTGATTTATTTTGAACGTACATACGGTACATACATATATTCAATCGTATTGCATTGTCATTCGGTGTCACTGTATGGCAAATAATTTGCCAGGCAAACAATTGTTGGTTTTCTAAAGGAGGATTGACAACAACATGAATCACATGATGAATGAAAAAATAAACAAAAAACATTAAAAAAATTGTGAAATAAGCAAATAATAAAAACAACAATAATAATAATAATAATAATAAAAATAAAAGAAAACATAAATAAAAAGTCAACGAACGTTTGAAAACTATTTTGCAAAATGTGCTAAAAACTGATTTCATTGCACTCAAATAAAAATGAATTGCGTTTGAACAACAAGTTCATTTAGGACACACAAAACTAAGAGAATATAGCACGATACAGTCACAGAAAAATGTCTACATACACCGCTGTATGGACAGCGATAGGATCGCTTTTTCTGTAACCGTATGTACAGCAACCAACCACATTCCACCTCCTTCTTATTTAAGAAATATGAATACTTAGAAATAAAAACAAAACAAAACATATACACCGTCTTGCATACAGCTGTGAGTAGTCTTTTCTTCTGTGACTGTATATAAAGCACCCACCCATTCAACTCTTTTTTATTTAAGAAATATGAAATTGAGTCGCCGTAGTCTAGTAGGTAGTGTGTGGCTTATTAGAGACGAAAGGCCAGGTCGAATCCCCGGTCAGACATCAAAACCGAAATATGGAAAAAATATTTCTTGGGCGACTTCCTCTCAGCAGATTTCTGGCAAAAACTCGAGAGTAAATATAAATTGCCATGAAAAGTTCTCAAAAATCTGTTCGTTCGGATGACTTTAAACTGTAGGTCCTGCCACTCGATGTATAAAAAAAAATTAACGCACACAACATAAGTGGTGTGAGAACTAGGCCGTAATCGGACTGAAGGGTTGTAATGGCCAATTATATATATGTGATGTTATGTATTAATACTTTTTTAGAAATAAAAAACAAAACCTAGATCTTCTTGACTCAGATAAACCATATACACCGTTGTACATACAATGGTGTATGTAGACTCTTCTCTGTGATTTTTATATACAGCACCAACCCACTTCACCCCTCCTTATTTAAGAATTATAAATACTTATTAGAAATAAAAACAAAACCTAGACTTTACATCAGATAAACAATAGCGATAGGAACTAGCTCTTAGGCTGTCTTGCTTATATCTGGTCTTCAACAGTGATCTCAAACTTCTACGGTTGACAACGGCATCTTATTGAAGTTACATTTGTCAATTAGTTGCCATTTCTACAATCTGTTTTGCCAAAATTACCATTTACGGAAAGATATGATCATAGACAAGGAAATGAACCATAGAAACTAACGCCGCTAATTGTAGCGTTACACACCAAGATTCGGCCTTTTTGCGAACACTGGGGATTTGCGTCCTGACTTAGAACTGAAACGTACAAAATTCAACTGATCCAAGCACTGAAGGTAAACCACCAAAAACAACGACGTGTGTTCGCTGAATGGAAGTGAAGCAGTTGGCAACTCAGCATAATTTTCATTGAAAAATCATCTTCAGCGATGACACCCATTTTTGGATGAATGGGTTTTACGAATATAAATAATTAAGGCCATTATAACCCTTCAGTCAGGATTACGATCTAGCTTCTCACACCACTTCTGTTGTGTGTGTTAATTTTATACAGGAATGGCGGGACTTACAGTTTAAAGTCGACTCCGAAAGACAGATTTTTGAGAAACTTTTCACCGCAAATCTGATGAGAGGGGGTCGGCGAAGAAATATTTTCATATTTTCGTTTTGATGTCTGATTTGGGGTTTGAACCGTGGTCTTACTTCTAATAAGCCAACACACTGCCTGCTAGATTTCGGCAAGTTGGTACGTAAATAAACAAATTTCCAGAGCATCCAACGTATTCCGAAAAAGTCACTGTTTGGTATAGACTTTGAGTATAACGTTGGCCGTTCCATCACTGTGAACAGCGAGCACTATTGACGGTGATTACCAACTTATGATGTGAATTGGATTATTTGGACACCAACGACATTACATTTTCAACAGTACGAAGCTACGTTACACACAGCCATTGGTATTTTGCCGGGACACAATGGGTATTTTGCCGGAACTATTTAAGAACATGATTATCTCATATGCAGGTGATGTAAACTGATCAGCAAGATCGTGCGTTTTGACTACGTTAGACATTTTCTTCTGGGATTTTCTTAATTCGCAGATGTGGGCGAATAAAACACAAACCGCAGTGATTTTCACAGCCAACATAACCAATGGCGTCCCTTAAATTCAGAGTCATGGAATATTGGATATTTCGGATTCACTCTACCCAGAGTAGTCACGGTGGATATCAATAACACTATTCAATCAGAATACTCTCTAAAAGAGCTTAGTATGCATATGGGTTGTGTTGTGGTTGCGGTTATTGTAAAGGTTTCGATTATACCTCCTGCCTGGCCTACAGGATTTTAATATCCTTGTAGCCTGTACATATTAACGGAAAGTTATACTCCTTGTTGCGGCTTGATGAACATAGTACATAGCGTCGTTTCCTTACTTGCAGTAATTGATTGAATAAGTGGAACGGATGGGTTCTAGACTTATGTCTGTCAAATTAATCCATTTGGCCTAATTTAATCTCAATTATTGCAAAACACTAGACGATATTGTTTATCGATATGTAGCATTATCGTTAGGCGAGATAGAATTAAATTAAATAGAGCCAAACACAAGCCATAAAAAATTAGCACACAATAGCAACAAAAAAAAAGAGAGGTAATCAAAAGCAAAAACAACACAATACTTTGCAACAATGTTGCCACTATCGCATACTGAAAGTAGAACCGAATAGAATAGAAAATTCTAAAATTATAGTTAATTACCAATACAAAGTATGTCGGCAGCGAAAGCAAACACAACAGGCACAAAAATTACAATTCTAACACACGTCACGTCACGTTAAAACACTAATACACTTGCAGAGCCTGCTATTTGCAATTGTAGAAACAAACAAACAAACAAAATGTAAACGTTGTTAGCACTGTTACGAGTAGTTTCTGTCCTAATACAATGGCGCATGTGTCCTTGGCCTTGTACTGTGATACGAAAGTTCATTCAACTCAATACTGTAAATAAGTATACAACACCTCGTGTCTCACTTGCACTCCTTGCTGAAATACCAACATCTAGATGCATTTTGGGTTATTAAAACTGCATGTATGTATGTGTGTGAGTGTAAAAGTATTTTAGAAAAACAATTGTTGTAAATTTTGTTATACTTTCTCAGTTCCTCTCACTCTCTCTCTCTCTCTCGTAGAGAAAAAAGTATACTTTTCTTATGAAAATTACTTGCAAAATTTTGCTTAATCAGTTAACCTAACCAACTGTGTTCCTAAAAAAGGAGAAAACTTATGAAATTAATAAAAAATTTCTAGTTTTTTCTCTTTACATTTTAAATAGAATAGAAAATATAAAAAATAAGTAATAGAAATTGCATTTAAAAAGTATTATTAAAATAATTCTATTTACAGTTTATGACAAGATTTTTTTTTTACGATCGTTCAGTTTTTTTTTTGCCTAAGGGGCCTAATAAAATTTATGAGTTTTTCAACTTGTGTTAGGCTATTAAATTTAATGAGTTTTTTCGCCAACTGTTACAATAAAAACGTTAATAATTTATTAAAAAATATGAAAACGCAACAAATTTAGCCTTATGTACATTTTTCTTAGAATATGACAGGCAAGTCGCTGACATATAAAAATCTAAGCAAAAAATTTCAAGGTTTTTTTGCAAATTCTCAAATGAGTTCTCTCTATCAACAATTTACTTATGTAAGTGGGCTGGAATAGCCTCAAGTGGCAATATACTCTAGATTTGGGCAACATATTAATTAATTGTTTAATTCAATAAACTAGCAAATGATGCCAAAGAAAACAACTACAATTATAAAATAAAATAAAAGAAATTGAAAACTATTTTTCTGTTACGGTAAACAAATAAACATTTTTCCGCATTGCCTCCACCTGAGCCACCAGGCATTTCCATTTTATATTGGTCTGCTGTTATTTTTCTGTGTTCCCATATAAGATTTCACTGTCCAAGTTTCCAGATTATTGTATAACTCGAGGTATATTTTCTGCCTTGGCTTTTTAGGACATGGAATCTCTAGCTCTCTTGATATGCTATCGGAACTCTCATTTCCCACTCTTATATACTTACTTACTTACTTCCTTGGTTGTTTGATCATTACAACCTTTCAGTCGGGTTTACAACCTGGCTTCTCACAACCCTAAGTTGTGTTTGTTATTTTTAAGCACGTTTGGCAGAACATACAGTTTAAAGTCAGCTCGGAACGACAGATTTGAGAACCTTTTCATGGCAAATTGTTTTGTTTAACTCTCAGAGCTATTGCGGAGAGGAAGTCGTCGAAACAAACACACTACCTACTTGATTACGGTGATTTTGTTAGTGAATAGCTGAAGTAAAATGGGGCACCCTTGTTTTATGTGAAATGCTTAACTGCAATTGCCGTTGTGAAGAACTTGAACATAGCGCTGATGATTCTAATTATTTTCAGGAGCACTTTTTTTCTTGCCGATGATTTTTTCACGTTACAGTTTGGCAAATGGTATCCAACAGGAAGCACTAGGGGAAGAGCACCACAATTACTGTTTGACCGCAAAACCTGCCTGTTAGTCCCGTAAATTTTCATCTGCTTTACTTTACAGCTTTACTTGTCTTATAACTGAGAAGATCTATCTAGTGCTGTCGAGGGGTGATTTCACTCGATTTTTGCGTGGGGTAACTTCTCAGGTTTTTTTTAAGGATTCTGGTACTGTAATCTTTAAACGCGGATTCATTCATGGTATCCAGTGAGGACTTCTAGCTTTATTTGAGAGCATTTTTCAAGCAGCAGGCTGAGGTATCAAGGAACTGCTGTTATTGCCAAATAGCTACCTGACCTTAGTTCTCCGACATAAGAAAATAATATAACTGGTCAGTCATACATGTACACTTTCCTTGGCCTAAACTTCAGGTCGGAGAGACATCGTTGGTAGTGAATTACGCTTCTTAGTACGGTGTTGTCAAGCAGGAAATCTTTAGATTTTTGTGTTTTCTCTTCTGGTTTCTGTATGGTAATGCCCGGACTCTGAAACTTCCGCATTATCTCTGCACTCTCTTTCCAAATTCATACAACACCGGGAATTGGATATCCGGAACTCACCCGGAGAGAATAAGTTTTTCAACTTTTACCTACAGAAGTACTTCTGGATGCAATAAAAGTTCTTTGCGGTACCTTCAATGACTAGCAAGGTTTCAAAGCAGTAATGTAGTACCGACGTAACCTAACCATTGAATAGTCAAGTTTAATCAATAAATTCTTACTGACCTAAAACTTTAGCTTCAGATTCACCAGCTTCGAATAATAACAGAAAAGTAGTTCAATGGTTTCCTCGTCTTTATTGTTATCAAAGCCGCAGCAGAAGAAATTTTCAGCTCTTGAGTACGTATACCCAAGCATCATTATCCAATATGGTCGCTATAAGACACTGTTCCCAGTTGAAATGCTCTTTCTACTTTCAATCTACTTCTTCTTTCTAATCGGGTTTAATCCGATTTAATCTTTTCATGGTTTTTAAATCGATTCTGGCTGATAAAATTGGACACCATGGCATGGCTTTTTCAGCATATAGTACGATGCATTTGTCATAAGAAATAGCCGAGTAAGAGAATAAAGCTATCTGATCGGTGGGTAGTATTCTTACCTCTCTTAGATTAAGGAATATCTGGACATTTGCTGCAATATTGGCTGTATTAACAGCAATTTTATCCTACATTTGGGTCCATGCAAGTTTATGAAAATACTTTCTTCTTCGAAAAATTAAACTCAACAACTGATAATTAAGAATATGAAGAAGAGCGCTCATTATGGTATTATCAGAATCAAGTGTTCCTGAAAGCAAAGTGAAATATCGCAGATAATTTGTGTACCACAGAGGAGTATACTGCTCTTCTGAAGCTGTTCATACAGAGTCAGGAGTACAAAAGTCTGCCCTACATTTACTTCTTGACTTGTGTTGTACCACTTCTTAAGAACAGATAAAATTCACAAACTTATCGGCTATATACGACTGATTTCACTACCTGTTTCAAGCAACAATCACAATAAGAAATCTCTTCAAAACAATTCCCCAAGATGTGACAAACAAAAAATGGTATTTTAGCGGAAATGTATTGACACAGCAAGTCACGTCTGACTAAAGCCATATTGTTTTGTGGTTTGAATTGTTCGCCATTTTATCGATAATTTATTGCATAATTATCGCAAGATTTGCTGAGAAATTTTGTTATTTTTGGTTCAAACGCAGATTCTGTTGTTTTAATGTGTTTTCGTAATTGTTAAAAACTTTTTGTTTCACTTAAAAAAAAAAAGAAACTGCTCCAGATGTTTTAAACAGAACGCGAAAACACGAAATTGATTTCACTTCCGTTTATGATGTCATTTGTTAAAAAAAAAGTTGCCGCATTTTCCTTTGAAATCCTTTATTAACAACACGAGCGAGCATCACAAGAATTGCAGAAAATACATATGCGTTGCTAATTGACTCGATTACGTAAATAATAATAAATAATAAACAATTTGTTAAAATAACAACAAATTTTAAATTTAAATAAAAAAAAATAAAACAAAAATAAAAATTGCAATTTAAAGTATGGAATTTAATTTTGTATGCAAATGCGGAACTGCAAACAAACCGTGTACGAATAACAAAAAAAAAAATGAAATTCTATTTAAAACAACAACAACAACTTGTTAACGGCTTGATGGTATGGTAAAATCATAATGGCTAATGTTTCATTGTACAATGCAGTAAAGCCACAACGATCGCGCACACAATAAGCTACCGACTTGTTGAAACCACATACCGTTCAGTTCATAATCTTCAAAAAAAAGTCACTTGCCATACGATCATAGTGCTGTGAATTTTGGCCGCAGCAATCGAACCCCTTTGAGGCTGTTTTTGCTCACTTTTTCTTCTTTTTCTCGAGGTATCTCTGCGATAACTTGACAAATATTGGTTTTCAAATGCTTAAACATTAGGAGATTGTACGCATAGAAATAAGTTTTTGTTGAAGGCTTACAAAAAAGTCTAATGGTCTCAGATCTCAGCGGTCAATTGAAGTGAAATTCTTTTTTCTGGACACCATCTTGTTGAAAACACATACTGTCCAGTTTATAATTTTCAATTGCAGGCTCAAAAAGTATGGCAACACCGGTGTATTTTATTATTGTTGCACATGCCATAATAATATATTTGCAAGAGGAATGGTGTGTGCATGGTACAATTAAATAAATGATCAAACAAAATTTACAAACTGACAAAAAGTAATATTGTCGTAAAGATTTTTACATTAAACTGTGAGCACCTCGGTCATGCAAAATCGTCTACATAATAATTCAGAATAAAAGTTTGGAATACAATTGATAATGAAAGGTATCTACCCTACAACTAACATAATAGTAATAATAATATTTACATAAAGGGCGTAATTTCTAAGCAAATACAGCGGGTAACCCTGTTATACCAAAACTTGCCATTTTGACAT
Source organism: Sarcophaga bullata (assembly GCA_005959815.1). Classification (NCBI taxonomy): domain Eukaryota; kingdom Metazoa; phylum Arthropoda; class Insecta; order Diptera; family Sarcophagidae; genus Sarcophaga; species Sarcophaga bullata. Next base: position 9,415 of record QOCX01006701.1, read on the forward strand.
TTGCATGATTGATTGACAAACCAAAGTAGTGCTCTTGTCCAAATGATTCTAATTTAATTCAGTATTCTTACACAATCCATGGTCACTGTGATCAATTTTAAAAAGCTCTTAAGGCTTTAGGAACAGGTTGGAGATAAATTCCTTTTCATATACTAAAAACCCAAAACTTTTGCATCAGAGATTTATCAGGTAGTTTCCAATATCGATTTGCTGTTTAATGCTCAAGCCAAAGATACTAAAATTCGTCTGTGTTTCATCTGTAGCCACTATACGATTTATCAAAGCGATTGACAACCAGAAGTACTTCGTATATTCAAGGTTTCATCAAAGCTTCACGCAAAGTTTTTCGTCCTGCGCCATACGGTGATAATTTCTATCTCTTGAACTATAAGTTCTTGCTCTTGCAAAACAAGCAATATCGCAAAAACAAAATTGAGTGTTTTTTTGTGTTTCCCATATAAACAGACAAGCAAGCGATATTGCCTGTTTTGCAAGAACAAGCCCTGAGACTGTAAATTTTGATGAATAATTCGAAGCACTCGAATCATCTATGAGTATTATAAGGATTTTTCTAAATTTATGAATCTGAATGAGTAGGCTTATGAATCAAACATATTTCGAATGGTATGAGTTTGATGTCAACGTTGTACGTATGCTCATTGCAACCTGTACTTATAAATAAATGTTGTAGTGAGTTCGAATGAATCAGAGTAGTTAAATTTTAACATTGTTGCCTCACTCATACTCAAAATTTCATGAGTGCTTATGAGTAGCGAAAAAACAATTCATTGTCGATCTCTGGTCCTGTGCTACTCGTTTATAATTTCCATTTCTTAAACGAAAAGACTCATGTTTCACACATGTAACGTACATAAGGTAATCATAGTTTTATACCCGGAAATTCAAGAGCAATTTTTCAAACTTTGCAGCACTGTTCATTTACATTCAACCCGACCAGGCGCATTCTTTCCAAACTTTGCAGCACTGTTCATTTACTACCTCCAACAAATATTGAAAATAACTGTTCAAGTGAAAGTAGGTGTGTGTTTCCCCTACACATCAATCGGCTCGTGTTACAATTTAACAAATATTTTCTAATTATTTTTAAAATTATTCCAAATAATAATTTTTCTTTATATGATCCACATTTTATGGGCATCATTATTCCCAATATGAACCACAACAACAATAACCTCAGTGTAGGGTTTCAAATTTATGCTTCGAAATGTTTGTATTCCTTTTAGAAGCAAAACAAAAAATCAAAAACAACGCTGGCATGTTAAATCATAAATTTATTATTTTTTTAAAATGCTAAATAATAAAAATTTTAATAATCAAATAACAACAACAATGCAATACAAAAACAATAAACTTTTTATTGATGCTGAAACATAACAAAAAAAAAACAAAAAACAAATTCAAACAACACCCGCAGCTGTTTAGCAATAAAAAAAAAACTTAAAAATGCAGAAGAAAAAAAAAACGTTAAAACAAATACGACACTTTAAAAGCAAACACACAGAAACACACAGGCAGACTAAAAAGAACACTAAAATATGTATTGCTGTACACACACGCATTAACCCTGCACAACATAAAAAATTTGA
>QOCX01006702.1:0-11021 GCA_005959815.1 Sarcophaga bullata
GTCTGCCACTAATGTACAGCACAATAAAGAGAAACATTACTTATTACATACTGGAACATACGGGAACTTGGTACAAGGGTGTATAAGAATCACAGATCAGATTTATGTGTATGTATGTATTGTACTAATGTGGCAAAATTTCTCTACTTAGCTAATCGACTATATGCCTTTGTTCCCTGCAGACTCAGAGCAGCAGATTTTGTTTTTGTCAATTCCAACAAATACGTTGCTAAGATCTTGCTAGCCGTGAAGTTAGAATTGGCCACCGTTTGCATAAACTTACTACGTCACGACTGTTTTAGCCGAGGGTGACCCCCTCTTTTTATTATATTTCGATAATTTTTTATTACCTTATAATCGAAGTTTATTCGATTTCGATAAGTTTTTTATTACCTTACAATCGAAGTTTATTCGATTTCGATAATTTTTTTATTACCTTATAATCGAAGTTTATTCAATTTCGATAATTTTTTTTATTACCTTATAATCGAAGTTTATTCGATTTCGATAATTTTTTTATTACCTTATAATCGAAGTTTATTCGATTTCGATAATTTTTTTATTACCTTACAATCGAAGTTTATTCGATTTCGATAAGTTTTTATTACCTTATAATCGAAGTTTGTTCGATTTCGATAATTTTTTTATTACCTTATAATCGAAGTTTATTCGATTTCGATAAGTTTTTATTACCTTATAATCGAAGTTTATTCGATTTCGATAAGTTTTTATTACCTTATAATAGAAGTTTGTTCGATTTCGATAATTTTTTTATTACCTTATAATCGAAGTTTATTCGATTTCGAATGTACTTTTTTTATTACTTACAATCGAAGTTTATTCGATTTCGAATGTTTTATTACCTTATAATCGAAGTTTATTCGATTTCGATAATTTTTTTATTACCTTATATTTCCGAATGATTGTTTCGTAAAAAACTTTATTTTTTGCATACAAAACTAATCTTTTACTTTGTGTTTCTTAAACAATTTTTCTCTTCTCTGCTTTAAGTCATATCTGCTTTATAGTTTTGATTGTGACAAATTTCATTGTTTATCAACATTTTAAAATTGATAATTTGTTTAACAGACTTTTACAACTCAACACATTTTTCAAAAAATCTTTTTCTCGTTAATATTAATTTAGCCACAAGGAAAAATCATTAATTATTTGAAACAAACATTTTAAATGACAAACCATAATATTAAGACTGTCAAATTGAAATGTCACTTGACATAATGACAATTATAATTAAAGAAACAGTTCAAAAACGAAAACACATATAAGAGATGAAAAGAAGAAATTAATTTTAAACCATTGGGAAAAGAGAATGCTTCTTTTTAGAAGATAAATTTAAGGTTTTAATTCTTAAAAACCCCCCAAGGCATGTTTAAGAAATTACCAAGTCGCTAAGAAAGTGACAAGTGTGACACACATGTGTTTAAAATATAAATATTAAGATCTCACTTTTGTTTTTTTTTGTCATAATCACACACACACTTAACACATATTCTTATTATAAAAGGCAAAGGAATACTTAAAAGTAGTGTTTAAGGGGGAAAAAAAACTTTCAGAGTTTCTGGCAAATAACAACACTGACTGACGGTTGCACGCAGTCATTTTAGAGTTTTTGCACTTGAGAAATTTTTGTTTTTTTTTTTCGTTAATGCTCTCTTAAACTATGAAAAATGCAGAAGAAAGTGCTTCTTTTTACACGTCTACATGTGTAAGAGTATGTACTCATTAGCACAAGTCAGAAGCTGTCAAAGTGACATTTGATATGTCATGCATTACTGCATCGAAAATGACACTTACGCAATTCAACCAGAACCAGAACCAGAACCAGAAAAAGGATCATCAAGCAAAAAAGAAAAAATTAAAAATGCACTTATGATTTCTTTGTTAAAGAAATTTAAAACTCTTAAGTATAATTGCTCAAACGGAGGGCTATTTAAGGACTTCAAATATTTGGAAATTAAAATAGTTTTATTCTCTTTATTCGATAGCATTAACAAGGCTCATGTAATAGCCTATAAATTATCGAAAGTAATCAAGGCGTGTTTGTGTCTTCTTTCTTCACATAAAATCCATTCATGTGTGTTAATCTGTTGCCTAAGAAAAGTAGAAAAAGAAAACTAAATATTAAATCATTATGAAAGTAAATTGAGAAAGAAGTTTAGTTCAAAGTCAACACCCCGAAATATTTTATATTTCATGTCATGCATTATTTCACCGTTTCTCTTTCTTGTTGGGGGGTTTGAATATTTTCTGTATTTTAGATGGCTTTTGGAATGGCAGCCATAAAAATGTTTAAAATTACCACTGAACTGACCACAGTTTAAATTACAAAAAAGTGGCATGTTAAAGATAATAAAATACAATGCAGCGCCTTAAAGGAGTTGAATCGTTAAATGAAATTTAAAAAAAATAATTTGTTTAACGAAATATTATGCTTTGCTTCCACATTTAATCCATCCAGTCGGTACAGTTCCCCCCATATGTTAATGATAAGGTTTTGACTTAATAACAGCCGATAGATCTGAACAGAATGCAGTTTTTTAGCTTCGAACTAAGATAACGCGACCGAACGCAAACTAGCTATGATATTTTGAACTGATTCTGGATGTACATAAATGTTATGTTACTCTACCTACCAATGATCAACGACATTGCCTGGGAGAGACAACTAGAATACCAGGTAACGCCGAAATATAGTTAACGCTGATGTTAACCTCATGTGAGCATTGGGAATGGTATTTGATGAGCAAGATTGTTGAGGAGCAAAGAATTGGAAGGCAGCATTCCCGCTGAACTTCCAACCCCAGAGGTAATACTTGATTGTGTCCTCGGGGAGGAGGGACGAACTGTTGGATGTGTGAGCGAACTAAGGTTGGGTTTAAGTAATGTGTGCGCTTAAGCAAGCCGAGAGTAAGTCACACTGGGTAGGCCAGGCTGCCCAATGTCCTCTTGAGAACCCCAGCCCTTGTGCTCGTAAAGCTATAAAAAAAAACATAGCTACATTTATTAAAGAGTGATAATAGACGTTACATGAGTAGGAATACTGATATTGCAATGGAAAAGAACAAATAAGCTGCACCGTTGAAAAATAGCCTAAACGGGGTTTAAAATAAAAGGCAGAAGGTTAATCATTAGCAAGATTACCACTTCATACTAATGCATGAAGCATATGTTTGTAGAACAGCGTTGTGCTAACAAAACTACAGGTATGGTTTTTAATATATGTTTCGATTAAACGTAATTAGAGTTGCCATAGTTTCCGCACAGTAAACATAAATACATATTGGGGGTAGCATCGGATAAAAATTTTCACCGGATATAATGGCTCTGGAAAGATGCGAGTATAGACAGATTTTAGCATCTTAATAGACCGTTTAACCATCTGGGAACCAAGAGATGAAAGCAAAAAGGAAATCTCAATTGCTGGTATAGCAGACATGCTTATAAAGCGTCAAGGATTGGTTGAAAGAAGTGTGGCCGTGTTCTGTTCTCAGCGATGCGGTTTTTCGCAGAACTTAGTTGTTGCACAAAATATTGTGTAAATAAAGCAAGTGAGAATGTGAATATTGTTTTATGGCAGATTTGAGTCGGAACACAAGAGAATATAACTTCGTATATGTTAGAAGTCGGGAAGTCTAGAGTTAGTGTGTGGGCGTTATAGGACATAAAGTCAGACACATGCTTTGAACTAAAGCGACATACTTAAAAATATTTCTTTCGGCGACACCAATCCGCAGACTTCTGGCAAACACCCCCTGAGATTTCTCAAACTCCTTTGCGTTCGGAATCGAATTTAAACCTTAGTACTCATGTAAAAATTAACCTCCTATATAAACTAAGAGGATTTCACCAAGATAAATCCGAATTTTGCATCAGATAAGTAATTATTGACGCGTTGACCAATTCCTTGCAAAATTTGAATGTGGCAAAAATAAAAAAACACCGTGATCGGTGCACGCTTTGGATGCCACAAAGCGGCAGCTACCGATGAAAACAACAAAAAAGTCCACAAAATAATTTTAGATGACATAACTGAAGCTCTAAAGATAACAAAGGAACGTATTGGCCGCATCGTGGATGAATATTTGAATATGCGAAAGCTCTGAGCACTCGAGCTCCAAATCGACTTAAAACAACAACGTATTAATGATTCAGAGTAGTGTTTGAATATGGTGCGCTATAGAAAACCCAAATTAAGCGTTGGTAAGCTGCAAAACATGATTTCTTTAGATCACAGCGGAATCAAAGCGATTATCATCTGGTTGGACTGTACGTTGCGAAACAAACCGAAACTGTACAAATCGTCAATAGTATGTTATCAAGGCTATGGTGTTGATATTTTGGGATACTTGGTATAACATTAATCGACTATCTCGAAAGGAAAAACGAACGTTTCAGTCCAAATGCTATTAGAAAGGCTATGGTGTTATTTTTATTTCTTATGTTATATTTAAAAAAGACTTCACTCCTTCATTGTTGTCCAAGAAAACCTAATGCTTCCTACGAAAGTAGAATAACCATTGATTTCTTTACTTCTGCACCCTGCCTTCAATTTAGTGGGTACATTATTCATATGGATGGACTTATGACATGCAATCCTTTGTCTTTTAATTGCAAATATTTCCTTAAGCAAACCAAAAAAAAAACTCAAATTTCCTTTTGGTTGCTCAAAGAGAAATTAAATTTTAAAGAAGGCAAGAGTATCCTTTTAAAAATTCTGCACAATGTATGTATACCATACGTACATACAATATATTTCGCTTTCTAGTACGCCCCATTAATTCCTAGTAAACGTATGCATAGTTATAACTACTCCTTAAAGACTTTGTTAAAGTGGCGGTTTTTCGGTTCTTTTTCTTTCTTTACAGAAATCAAAAAGTATAAGAAAACTTGGTGGGTGTTTCTCGTTAGTTTATGTACGATAGTCATTTAAGTTTTAAAATATTCATTTTGAAAATGATAATATTGACTGTGTGATAATTTTGACAACGCCTACTGATTTGATTTGTTTCGTATGTGATTTTGTACGAATAGCCATGTCATATCCTGTCGTATATTTTTGTGGTTTGCGGCATCTCCCATATGTTTAGTTTTATTTTGGGAACATTTTTCAATCTTTTCTTTAGAGTTTGAAAATATATTTATTCAGTTGTGGTTAGTAGGAGTATCTCCCAGTTATGTATGTTTATATCATATGATTTTTAAATTTGGTATCAGATTTATGTTAAGTTATTAAAAAGGTTCCGAAGGGTGGAAGGTTTTGTGGAAAGGCTGAGATAAGTTACAAATAAATAAGAAGAAAATATCACTTGGATGTATGCATGTATTCTCTTTTTGAATAGTTGTAGCGAATTAGGATAGAAAAAGGATTTTAAAGTCTATACAAAGGAAATCTGTTAACAGCCAATTGCTTTACTTTGCCCCTATCAATTTGTAAAAACTGGCTTTCTTGAAACACATTTCAACTAATTGTGCGATACGCAGAATGACCACACGATCTGTTTACTTCATCACAGCTGTTAAGTAAGTAATCGTAATGATTAGTAGTTAAAGTACATTATTGAATGGTGAAGTACTGATTACAATTATGATTATTTTTAGTCCTTTATTCTCCACAGAGTATTCCTATTATATCTTCTCATATTCTACTGCCTTTACAAACTTTACGATGCTACTCGGTGTCAACACGAACAATTCCCTACCCACAACGATCTTCATTCTCAACAAGTGTCGTTTAGGTCTATACTACCCCGTCAAAAGGTTAATTACTAATCTCAGATTAAAATCTCCTCCTTTCGCAATTAAGCAACATAATGTTCAGATTCGCTCATACTGTTTTGGTTTAATAAGGCTCTTTCCCTTAACCTTCCATTTCAAACAAACATATATTTCCACTCCTCCACTGAGAGGTTCTGCTCCTCTGCTTCTTCATTACCGCAATTGTCATTTCACCTGGGAACCCGCTAAGCCTATTTACTGTACTTCGCTCAGTTTCCCTATATTTTTTTAAAGTTATCCACATTATGGCATAGAGTTCGAATGGCGACCTAACTTTCAAATAATATGACTAGTGCTTGTTCTTTGTAACACCTATCCATGTCGAATTGAGTATATATTTCGTTAGCATAAACTTCATCTCGGAAAATAACCTCAAGATTCTTCTTTTTCAGTCGCGAGGTTCGTTTTTAACCTAATCTTACTAATTTAATTGGTCACTACAACCCTTTAGTCATTATTACAATCTAGCTTTTCATATTGTAGGTATTAAAATTATCCATGAGTGACGAAAATTCTAGTTTACCGACTGCTTTTTGGAAAATCTTTTCATGACAGTTTTATTCTATTTTGAGCGTTTTTACCGGAAGACTGCTGAGAGAAAGTTGCTGAATAAATATTTTTGTTTTAATTTTTCGTCTACTCGTCTATAAGACGAACCAGTAAGACATTCGAGTAATTAGGCCAAGAATTCTTCGCATGTATTTTGTGTTAAACTCTGTCTCTTTATCCTAAACAAAGTCTCTAAAGGTCTGGTTCTCACAACCAAGAGCACCAGCATTCCCTTTGTCTTGGTTATGTTAACACAGGTTAATTTCTGTAGTTTTTCAACTCAACTGTGTCTACTCGGACAATGGCCTGACAGGACTCTATTGATCTCATGCTCATGGATATCATTATAGTATGTTTGGCCTTTCCGGATGTCCTGTCTATTCGAGTGATATTTTAATTTCAGTTTCTGTGATATTATCTCATATTGATTACTCTTGGTAATCAAGGGCCATCTTAGATAATTTTGTTAAATGTTTGAGCATAACCAAGCTTTTAATTAGTAGGGAAAGAACTGCATTGCCCTGTAAACATTCTCTGGTTATGTCTATCCTTATTATCTTATTTCCTGGATATGTTTCAACCGATATAGGAGCACTGGCATCCATCTGAGTATCAAAGGTACTGTAATCTTCCTATTTGATGCTCTATGTATGACATATGGTCCAACTCCTTCTATCAAATAGTTGACATACAGTCAACACCGCTGATATAGACTTATATCCTGGCTAATCTTTTCAAATGAAAAAAGGTATTACAGCGTTCTTTAAGGCAGTTACAATTAGTTTGAAGACAAAATCGAATGTGAAAAACCATAACCTAGAAATTATTAGAAAAAACAAAAACTCAGCGGGAAAAAGTGTACATACACCGTCTTTGGCTGTATGTACTTATATAGACTAAGGTGAATAACATAATAACCTGTGTCTTGCTGTATTCTGTATTAAAGAGTGATAACTTCAGTTGTGATGATTAAGGCAGAGAGTAAATTTTGTTCGGAACAATTTCAGCTTGAATTGGTTTCATTTTAATTTTTGTTCCGAAGCAATTGATCAGTGCTGCCAGATACTTCAATTTTATAAGCAAATTTGATAGAAAATTGATAAAATAGTAAAACTAATACGTTGTTTACAAACATATTTCATATGGTAGCCTTGTTTTTCCAGAACAATTGTTCGAAAAGGGTGAATCGTTTCTGAACAAGCTCTAAAAAAACTAAATTTGTTTCGGAACAAACATTTTGTTCCTAAACCATGGGTGAATCTAGTTGTTGTAATATTGTTTTATTATTAGTTTACATTTTTTTATTAAAACGATTCTTAATAGTCTTTTGATCTGTGAGCACAGCACTTACACAATTGCGGTAAACAGTATGTGCGCTAAACAGTATGTGCCTGGTTGTCTCTGGAGAAAATAAAAAGACATTCACTCTTAGGAACATTATAGCAATTATAATGGGACATTGGTATCTAGGTGCACACGTACGTAGGAAGAAAGAGGACTTTAAAATATCTATGTCTGATATTGGCCAAAGGTGCTTTGCATACAGTTTCCACCTTCATAAAACTATCAGGATAGATGGAAGATGCCAATTTGAAGGACTTCTATGGAGGAATATCTAATATTGGATTATTTTTTAATTNTCCGTTTTAGTTTCGCTTTGAAAAATATTATTTGCAGGTCTTTAAAAATATAATTTCGTAAGTCACATGAAAAATCAAAAATCACTCTTCCCCCATTTTCTGCACGCGAGTTGTCATTTAAGTGGTTATGCCTACTATTCTCGGCTTGTCCATTAAATCTAACATTTAAACTCTGGTGTTATATTGCTGTAGCCACTAGCATTTGTAAGATTAATGACCGTTTTGCCTGGTGCAAAAATATTGCTTTAAAAAACTGGGTTAAAAACTGCCATCAAATCAAACACTTTGAAGGCGATACCTTCAGCATTTTATCACACGGTACAAAAAGGAAATTCAACATAATTATGAGGAAAAGCAAACAATAACGAATTTAACACGTAAACAAGCAGATAATTAATGTGTAAAATTTTTGAGCGCTAATAGTATGTAGAAACAGCATGAAAGCAATGTACGAGGTGTGTTTAGAAAGTATTTTTTTAATTTAATTTTCAGGGATTAAATGACAAAGTCTAACTTTTTACTATAAAAAAATTGCATTCTGAATTGGAAGAAATACTTTGGTTTGACAGCTGAGCATATAAAATTGTGCAAAGTTTGGAAAGCCATCGCTAATTGTTTAAAGTCAGGACAACGCTTCTAAACTGTAGAAATTTATTTTGAAGAAAATAAATCTAATCGGCTATTTTATGGCCTTCATAATAGGCCTGCTGAGCAAGCAATTATCGCTTCTATACAATCAACAAGATAAAGGAATGAGTGTACCGAAGAGGATATTGCAGTTGACATCTTAACAAGGACATGGTGAAATCATCGAAATATCGAATCGTTGTCGTTACCACCTTTGACAGTGACATTATATAGACACAATGATGTTCCAGGAAACAATATATTATCCTAGGATTAACAATGGACAGCTTTGTTCCAAACATGATTGCGCAGCATGTCTGGTCAAGGTTATATAAAGGAGGGAAAGAGTATACAATATAGTGCAACAAGGCAATTTTGAGTCAGTGCTTGAGAGAAACTTAAGAACTAAGGACTTCATTGATACAGACGTCAGACCTTTAACGTATTTAAAACGGCTTTGCCGATGATATGTGGTTCCGCTGTTCACTCTACTGCTACAGACGTCGGATCATTAAAGGCAAGTTTGTTGAATCCTAAACAAACAACATTTGTCTACAGATATGGATGCCTTTTTATGCAATGTTCTATCGTGAAAGGAATAGGTAAGTAGGTAGGCTGGAGTAGTAGCTATGATACCAAAAGCTCACTTGAGCACGCATAAAACTAGGAAGTGCTGCATTTTAAAAGCATGACTACCTTACGCTGGAAAACCAGACCGAATATTTTATAAACGAAGCTATATCCTTGATATCAATGGATGATAGGCCCGCCAAGCTGACAAGGATTGGGGAGCCAAATAACCTATATTTGCACTTCGCAAGAGATGGGCATTGACAACGACAGTGGATATAAGTCTTCCTCAACGTATCTGCAACCACGGCAGAAGTCGTTGGATAAGAGCTGCGTTCTTACCATAACATAATGAGACGAGATGATGTTCCCACCAAGTTCGAGTAACTGGTTGGTGCGTCTTCTATACATTGAGGACCAAGTGAGTCTAGTGGTGGAGCAGGAATCCTGTTTGACCCAAGGTAGATTGGCATCGAGACAGAGTTTCCGCTTAATTGCCAACTTGACCGAGTTAAGAGGTATACCCAAGTCGATTGAAAAGGGTTCCGAAAGGAGTGCACCAGCCCTGGTGTGCGCCAGTCCTAGTGGTAGAGCAGAAATCCTTTTTGACCCAGGATAGATTGGCGTCGTGAAAGAATTTCCGCTTAATTTCTAACTTGACCGAGGTAAGTGGCATACTCCTGGTGAGCTCGTCGGTTCTGCAGTTTCGTGAAATGAAAGGAATACGAATGACAAAAGGTACTTTAATTTACAAAAGGGTATATTAGATTAGACTCTAAGGTCCCAAATGATTAAACCAAAATATTCTTGTTTTCACTTTCTACATCATCATTTCGTAATACATCGTAATCGATTTGTAGTGGCGCCAAACTCCTGCTGTTAATGCAATAGGCCCAGACTATTGTTTGCTAAAAACCAACATAGCACTTTACGTACGTATGTATACCAATAACATAGAAAACATTTCAATTAGTACTGGAATAAGCCCACAAAATGTATTAATAACACTGAAATGTTGCAATTTATTATAAAATAAATCTTATTGATTCGAAAACAGACAATTTCTTAAAAAACAAAATAAAAGATTGAAAATAAAAGACAATGGCAGCTATTGTTTAGGGAAGCGAGTAAAAGCAAAACGCTATTGTTCTTAAAGAAAAGAAAAAACATTCTTAAAATGATCCCCGTTTTGTGGCAGCGAACCTACGTTCGATTAATTTTTCATGGTTTCCACGCAATCTTCGCATTTGAGTGACAATACTCAATACACCTGTTATTTTGTTTTATTTCAACGTGTCTATTGTCAAAATATATACGTACTGGGTATTCCAGGGATTGCTCTTATTGTTCCTTCTAGTTTACAATATGAAAAGACAAAGAACAACATTTTTCCTCGGGACTTTGTTTTCATTATTTTACCCAGATCTCATGCGGTGTTGCAATCTACGCATAATTTTGTTTTTGTTTTTGTTTTTTTTTTGTAAAGAACAAAGGATTCTTTAAAGAGGGTGAAAGAGGGGGAAAGTTTTAAAATATTTTCTAACAATAGTCGAATATGAGATTGAATAGTAAATTTCGTAGTTTTTTACGTGGCATAGTTAAGGCTGCCTTACGAAGTGATTTTCGGTTACGTCGTGGTTTGAAAGATCATTTGATTTCTATTCTTAAATAACCTGAAGTGTTGTTCATACCGAAACAATACCTTTCATTCGGGTTTGACATCAAAACAAACAATAATGTTTTGTATTTCATTTTATCCTGCATTTTATTTCTTTTCTTTTCAAGGAATTGTAAACGTGAAAAGTAATTTTAAAACCTTTTTCGTTTTAGTACTTAGCA
>QOCX01006705.1:0-11014 GCA_005959815.1 Sarcophaga bullata
ATGAACCCTTTTACAAATTATCGCACTGCAAACACCAGCATAAAGAAAATGGTAAACAAGTAAACAAAGAAAATCCAACAATAAACACCAGCATAAAAAATGATAAACAAAAATGTACCAACAAACAAGTAAACAGAAATACGAGAATAATTGTAAACAACGATGTTTACATGTCATCTGTTCAGAACAGTGATGAGTATTGTTAAGAAAAAGCAAAATTGATAAAGTACCAACTGAGCCTTAAATGGAAGAAGTTATATTTACTTCTTAAATTTTATGTTATTGTTATATTTATTATATATATAATTTTTTTTCTTGTAATATAGTGGAATATTACATTTTTGGTTTAATCTGAGTCAATATTTATGGAATTTAGATATAAGTAAGTCGAATATTGCTCTATTCAAATATTTTTTTTTTTATAATTGCAAATAATTTCTAGTTAGAATAGTAATATAAAAAATGAATATAATTATGAAGATTAGAATCATGAGAATATGTATTTAAAATTTTAAAAGATTTATGTATAAATAGAAAAGTACCAAAAAGGGTATTGCGTTACATTGTCACTATTTATTTATTTTGTTTCAAAGTTTTTTTTATACACATTGTAGTCACAATATGAACAATAATAATTAAAGAAAAATTATTTTTGATGTACAAATTTAAAAGATTAATATATATATAAAGGACCAAAATTGATTATTCGTACCACTTCGTCATCATAATACATATTAATACACATAATTTAACATTAAAAAATAATAATAAGTATTTATTTCTTATATAATATTTTTTTTTTGTTATTTTAATTAAAAATTAAAAATTTCATTATATGCATGCAACAATTTAAAAATTTTATATAAATAAACATGAATGTACCAAAGAGGGCATTTGTGCAGCAATGCAACTCTGCATCCAATAGCCCCATTACTCATGTTCAAATGTCACGTAAAAACGTGAGAGAATTCTGTTCTATACAGATCGTCTCGTTTTGACAACGAGAGAGAACGTTTCGATAATCGTTTACATTGCTTTCCATATGATAAAAAGAGAACTTTTTTACGGTACTTTACGTTACGTGTGGCTAACTGGCTCTTTAGACTGCTTACATTGCTATATAAAAGGCAAGGCCAAGCAGGCAACGAGTCAGAAAAAGTTCAGTCAGTCTTGTGTCAAGACGCGGTGCGTTGTGAACAGTGGCACACAGAATTGTGTTTGGTTAAAATTAAACACAAACTTATTTTTATTTTATTTGCAATCAACGAGCCCATTTTTTAAACGTTTTTAAAAAAGTAAAAACGTAACGATACATACATGTGTATATACGTATATATCATATTTATAAGGGCACCAAAATGTTTTGCTATCTCTTGAAATATTATTATAATCGATTAGGAATTTATTTATAGTTATGAAACACTCATTAATAAATTATGTAACAAAAATTTCACAATACTTTATTATTGTATGTAAACGTAGTATGTTCTAAAAGCACATGAAAAAATAAATAAATCCACACAAGGAACCTAAACAGTCATATTTAAGGAGATATCTAACAAAATATCAGCAACCTCATAAATATGGTAAACATGGCGATACCATATGTTTGGAAATTTAAATGCCAATAAATTTGAATTCTTCTAGCTAACCTAAGACTGTAAAGATCAAACACTAAAACTCTTCTTAAAAATTATACACAAAGAGTATAACATTAGTAGAATTCAATTTGTTTTCATCATAGAAGCCATGGTCAAAAGCCTAGTTAACGCAAAATTACAATAACGTACAAAAAAAATATATTACTTTGCTGTTAACAATGTGGTACATGATAAGGTTAAAAACTTCATCGGTTAATATGACACACAAAGCTTAACATATACAATTACAAAGTACAATATTTCAATATGAATAAGTAAGTAGATGTAAAAATAACTTAGTTGATATATGGAGCCTGTCATCCCGCAAAAAACATTAAAACATAAATGTGTTATGTTTATGTTGAATATTTTGCATTAATTTTTCTGGAAATGTAAAACTACTCTCGATATGTATCTAGATTGAATATATTAATATACATATACATATACATATATATTATAATTTCCTTGATACTTCAAATCAGAAATAATAACAAATACGATAAATCCTTTGAACCTAATTACTTTTAATAACTGTTTTGTTACGTTTTAATTGCCCGCTCATTCTCTTCCGAGGATGTAAAAGTGAATTTTGAATTGCTCTATATCTTTCACACATACAATAAACAAAACATATTTAAAGTATTTTATATTTCTTTCAGAAAATATTTTGAAATTCGAAGTTTTCTCATGCTATTCACTTAAACTTGTTTTTAAACATTCTCTAGGCTTAAAAACACTTTAGTTTTATGCATTAAAGGGAAACAAAAGAATACCGATAACGCATGCTGAAACGCTAATTCTTGTAATAATTTACAGGAAAAGTAGAATAGTGTTTTCTTTGTTTTATTATATTAATATTATATATTATATTTATTATGTTAAAAATAATATGAACTATGATATAATAATATGAGCTAGAGTCTTGTAGACTCTTACTTGAGTTTCTACATTGCTAATATGAAACAAAAGTGCTAAAGACTTGCTGCATTCTGGTTTTACGCAAAAACTTAATTTTATGTCCATTCTGCGTACATAGTTAATCTGTTTATCTTCCTCATTAATAATATTAAATAATTATCTAATTAATATTAATGCTGTTATTTGGCTCGTAAATATATGGAATATGTATAAAGAACAGTATGCATAAACGTTTGAATAGAAAATATGTCACATGAGTAAAAAGTACAAAATATGCTTACTTACGTTCAACTGCATGACAATTTTATTATATGCCCAATGCCAACGCTGT
Organism: Sarcophaga bullata; assembly: GCA_005959815.1. Lineage (NCBI taxonomy): Eukaryota > Metazoa > Arthropoda > Insecta > Diptera > Sarcophagidae > Sarcophaga > Sarcophaga bullata. The sequence continues at coordinate 2,893 of QOCX01006705.1, forward strand.
TTTGCGGTTACTTCAGTTTTACGTTTCATTATTTGCATATGTCCACCGACGACTTCTTCGGTTTCACCTCGTATAAGTCTCATTTTACGTGACTGCGATGATCTCATTGCTAGAGAAATCATCTGAAGATCACATGCTTGATCGCCTTCAATGCAAAGAATATCATGACTAGATTTACGGCTGCTAGATTTTGATGGTGATGCAACGACTGCGTCCGACTGCAGCCTACCTGCAGTTGAAGAAATCTCATCTTTTTCATCTTCTTCTAGTATAATACTGTCTTGTTTTTTGATTTGCTGATGTTGTGGTACAGTTGATGCGACTAATGCGGTGGTAGTTGTTGGAATTGCTATAGTTGTTGTCGAAGTTATTGATGTTTTATCTAACGAAATCTTATCTGATTGGGTTGTTGATGACTTGGCTTGTTGTTGTTGGTGTTGTTTAATTATTATATCTGCACTACCACTAGAACTTTCATCTAGATAATTGTCACTATCTTCGCAATGGTACATATCGTCGATGTATTCCTCAACAATTTCATTTTCATCCTGTTCCTGGGCGTAATCGTCCTCCACAACATACTGCAAAGACGACTGCGTATGTATTTGGCGTAGATGTGAGGAATGATGATGATAGTGCGATGGCTGATTATTATACATTACCTCCTCTTCTGTGGTCTGATTTTTCTCCTTTTCGAGATACTTAAACTCATCCTCTTCATTGAAATAATCATCCCGATAATCATAACTACCATTTGTATGTTCATAATAACCATTAGCTGGCATGTGCATTGTAGACGGTGCCACTGGCTGTGTATCCATGTAGTAATCTGCCTGCTCACAATCGATGTTATAAGTCGGTGCACGTTTTATATATGGCAGAGACTTATTATCAAGAACTTCGACGTCCTCTTCGTAAATCTCAGTCAATTGCTGTTTCATCAAACATCCCGATTTATCATTGATGGTGGGCAGTTTTTTGCCAGTGAATCCACCAGCTGGCGGCACCGTTGGCAATAATTTTTGTGATTGCTTGGCTGTGCAAGTTGTTGGTCTTGATTTCATAATAATACTCCTCATCAGTAATTGGTATTTTGCTATTGTCGTAGTCATCACCACAGCCACCCCCTTGGCTTGATGGGTATGGCTTACTAGCGAGTCCTGATGTTGCATAGCTCTTCGATAATTATTTTCAGTGACGGTTGTAGTTGCCGAAGTAGCAACTGCCGATGATGCACTAGTCATTGCCACTGTTGTATCGGCGTCGGTTGAGTTTTTTTGTTGAAGGTGAACGTTACGGTTGTTTGTAGATCTTTTGTACTTTAGTAGTACCTTTGAGGTACCTTGATTCACAACTTGAGTGGCAGTTTGCATAGCTGCTGCCGCTTTTCCAAAAAATGGAACCAAATAATGCCCCACCTGATGGCACTGTTTTTCCTACTACTTGTTACATTAGCACTGCTACTGACACCTGTCGCTGTTGTTGTAGATACTGGCGTCGATTCGGCTGTAGAAGGCGTTTGTTGAGAGATCTGAGATGCTGCATTAGTTAACGAAGACAATAGAGAACTTGTTGCTTTTTTAGCAGATGCCACCGTTGTTGAGCTGGTAGATGTAGCAACTGTCGATGATGGAACAGTTACAGCGGGTGCTGAATTTATGGGAACTTTCTGTTGTGCTGTTGTGGAAACTGCTGCATAAGTCGTAGTTATGAATTGGTTATTAGATTGGGATGCATACTCGCTATAGCCGCCATGCTCATCAGGGGCCAGGTTTTCATCACCATACTAACCTTTCTCGATGAGTTTAAATCGTTCATTTGTCCAGTAACCACGTCATCATCGTACATCATCATTTTGTTCGGAATGTTAACCCATTTCACTTGGGCATAGTCCAAAACTACTAGTCATATGATAATATGTTGTCTGACCGCTGTTGTTGTAATACAAGCCGCCGGCACTACTCCGACATAAAGAATCGTGTTAATAAATAGTCGTTACCAAGAAGTAAGGTACCCCATTAATATATAATATTATTATTTAAGGGTAGAACAGCGACAATAGCTGTATCCATTGTTGATGTTGGCTTCTGTTTGTGGAACACTATCATGTCATCATTTATACGGCGTGTCGATTGCCGCTGTTGCCAGGATAACGGGTACATTACCTGAATAAGTTTTGGTGGAATGAGCTTCATGTCGTGTAGTCATTCTAATCTAAACAGTAGCCGCGCGGCAGTACACTCCGTGTCCCTGTGTATGTACTTGGTGTACTTGATTTTGTACCGGTTCCTAATAAACCTCCCACTTGTGGTACCAACTTTGACGCTAAACCAAAACTAAATACCCTTTTTTGCTGTTGTGTAGTTTCACTAGGCCCACCACTGCCGGACGGTGCTAAAACACCGTCTAAACCCCCCTTCAAACTCTGTGAAAGTCCACCCAACATACTTGTAGCCGACTTAACACCAGGTGTAGTCCTCTGTGGTAAACAGTTAGTGGTGGTGTTTGAGGCTTTATTAGTTGCTGCTCCTTTTGTTGAACTGCAATAAAGGTCATCGGCCCCAATATCAGTTGACGGTATATCATTAACAGAACTTGACATCATTGCGGTATTGCTACTACTGACATTGAGGGTAGGTTTGCTAGTGATGTTCGAGTTGAAAGACACTAGTGTGGTGGTAAATGTATCAATAGGCGATGACGCTGCTGCTGGTAACATGGATGGAGCTGCTGATGATGTTGCCTCTGATGCGCTCATACTCTCTGTTTTATCATAGCTCGTGACCGTTACCGCGGTATTTGTGATGGGAGCAGTACTGATTGCAGTTGTAATATTGTCTCCAAAAAAAAAAGAATTGAGATTTACACTAAAACTGCTATAAAAATTGTCATCAAAATCAACTGCCGTTGTCAAGGCAGTGTTGGCAGTCAGTTTCTTTTTTGTTGGTGAAGACTGGTTTAAGCTTAACATAGAGTTTGAATCGAATGTTGTTGAAGCTTTTGATGTGAAACTTGGCAATGATGTAAAAGCCATTGTTAGTTTTGTAACATCATTATCTGTTTTCAAAGCTGCCGCTACTGCTGACTCCGACTCACCGAATGTTGTGGTTTTAACCGATGTGGTGGCTGTAGGATCGTATAGCGTAGTTATGGTATTATTGTTAATTGTATTAATGGCATTTAGTATATCTATTTCAGTATCAGGTTTTGTTTTTTTACCCGTTTCTGTGGTTATATTCATGTCCATGTCCTTATCTATTACTGTGCCATCTGTTATTTTATAGAAGTTTAAGTAATTTAGGCTACTGTATTCAATGGTTTTAGAACTATTTAGAAAGCTTGTTATGTATGCCGGTAGTTCCTGAGATTTTGTTTCCAGTACTAAGGAAGTGTTTGACGATGACGCCGTTACTGTGGTAGTATAGTCCTTAAGATAGTTTGCATATGAGGATGGTGTTGATGTTGTTGCTTCGCCTTTTATTGCAGACAAGTAGTCGTAATTTTTTGAAGTTATATTTGATGTATCTGCAGCCGTTGTTGTTGTTAATTTCGAATCCACATCAGCTGTAGACGTAGTTGTTGTGAACAAACAGTTGGATGAAAATAATGAAACGGTATCTTTCGTTTCATTATTATTGCTCGTATAGTCACTACTATTATCCATTATTGTTGTTGTATACGAGAATGTTTTGCTTAATTTATTCAACGTCGGTAATGAGAATATGTCAGATGTTGCTGCTGTCGGTGATATCATCGATATTGTCGTAATTGAAGTATCTGTTGTAGTTGTATTTGACGATGCCGTTGCCATTGCCATCGTTACCGTTTCTGATGGTTTTAAAGTCGTCGTCAAAAAATCAAGCCTATAGTCTTTCAAGTAATGATTGTAGTCGTGTGGTAAATTTTCGTTAGTAATTCTTTCTATGTTTGTTGTTGCTGTAGGTGTAGTTGTTTGTGAAGCAGTAGTTGTCTTTATTACTGTTGCCGGCATTACAGTATCTAATGGTGATATCGATGAAGATGACAATGATGACGTTGCAGCTGAAGTTGCATAGCATGACGTTGTTGAGGTAATTGAAACAACACTACTACTACATGGAATTTCAGTTGAAATTTTTGTTTCTGTTGTTACAGGCGCACTAATGCTACTTTTGTTATGGCTAATTTTATTATCACTTGAATTTAAAGCTGTTATTATATTATTAAGTCCAATGTTATTTATTGCTGAACTTGTTAAAGTTGTTGAATATGCTGAAGTTGCATCCGGATTTGATGTTATTGTAGATTCTGATGAAGTTAAAGATGATGATGATATCAAATCTGATATTTTTGATGATTCTGTTGCTACAATTGCTGTTGTCGTGGTTGTTACAATTGCTGTTGCTGATGATATATCACCGGTGGTGATTATTGTTGACAATGATATTAATGACGATGGCGGTGATGTAAATGCTAATGTTAAATAATCGGTATGGTGATCTAGACTAGGATATGATAAATAAGAGCTGATATTACTACTTTGGGTAAGGGCATATTGAATATTGGTGTTATAGTTAGTACTGTTGTTAGTGGTTGTGAATGTTGGCAATGTATAAGATTTTAAGTAGTCTGCAATATCATATGTGCTGGTTTTATAGTGACTATAGAATGTAGTAGATTTCAAATTAGACGATTCAGGTACCGCGACGAAAGATGGCTCTGATGATGAGATAATTGTGTCATTTGTAACTATTAAACTACTTAGATTGGACGGCGCGTTGATAAATGATATATGGATTTAAACGTTGACTTCCTTTTCCTTCTTTTATCATCCCTTATTCCGGATTCTATATTTTGTACATTATTGTTGCAATAATTAGTGTTATTGTTTTTGTAATTATTTAAGTCATTATCGTATATTTTAAAATTTAAAATGTTACTGCTACAACTACTGTTGTTATTGTTGTTCGGTAACAAGTAACTTGTTGCCGATTTTAATCCTAAACCGTAACTAACGCCGGTCTCTCTTGTTTCGGTTCTTATTGCTGTTGCTGCAGTTGTTGATGATGACACTAACGATTTTGTTGTGATTGTTGATAACGTTGAACCGGATGTTAAATTGTATTGATACGACGATAATACTAACGATGGCGATGGTGATTGCGATGGCGATTGCGATGATATTAATGCTGATGTTGCTATTGTTGTTGATGGTGTGGCTATTGTAATAGTATTTATTGTTGTTAATGTTGATAAAATGGATGATGTTAAATTGATTTTATCTATTTTATTGGTTGTTTTGATTTGAGATGATATTTGTGGAGTTGTTTTTAGAATTTTGTTGGTTACATTTACGGTCTGACTTAAAGAATATTGAGGTGACTGAGGCAATTGTTTGTTGGCAACAAGGCCAGCGCGCACAGAGTGATGATGGTTTGGTAATTTTCTAGAAGTTAAGTTTTTTAACAACGCCAGACCTTCCATTGAATCCGAATTGGTCGAAACGGTTTCCTTGCTACTTCTGATGCTCGTTGCATTATCAGCTACAATTGGCGAGGCAGATGACAACAACAGCATTGAGGATGACGCTTCTGTGGCTAGTGTAACGGGCGGCAAAACAATTGAGCTGTTATTTATTTTCATTGTTACATTATTTGTTGTGTAGGCACATGACGTTAAGTTATTGTATTCGCTAATATTATTAATTTTGTTGCTACTAAAATCCACGAAACCAATACTACTACTGTTGTCGTCATAGTGATATGACATAGAAGATGATGTCCTACCCACCGCTACGCCTTCAGTTGAAAGTCCACTTGACGGTTTTGTTACACCAATTGTTGTAGTCGGGTCCCAGCCCGATGTGATAGTCTTTGGTGCCTTTTTCAACAGATGCTGTGGAATACGTGTTTTACCGCTTGCAATAACGGAGGCCGTTGTCATAGCCATAATAATGGAATAGCGACATTTTTGCAAATCTTGTAATTTTTGTTGGGTAACAGAGGCATTGGTTGAACATGGTGCCGTGGTATCACTGTAAGTCGACATATTGTCCATAGAGTTTAGACCGAAAACACCATAGTCTTCGGTAGTAGGCATAGCGGTGTGGAGTCGTGAACCGTACATGTAATAGATACTATTATAGTCCGTTTCACAATTTTTTAGTTGGGATTCAGTTACACCACCATTGTTGTGATAGATATTATTAGAGATAGTAGAGTGTGGGAGCTTTTGGCTAGTTGATGATACTGGTGTTGCCATTTTATAATCAAGATTTGTGTGATTTCCATAAGGCGACATTGAAGTCGTAGTTGACACCATTGTTGTTGTATTACCAGAGTTATCTTCAAAAAATTGATTTTTAAAGATTTCCTTCTTAGAAATGTCTGAGGCTGATGGCAGCCAAAGGTAAAACGCGCTCTGGTGGTTTGTCTTGCCTGTAAAATGCCACACCCTCTGCAGTAAACTCATGATATCGATCACCATTTAACTTGGCCTTCACACCATTTGCTATGTACCCTTTGTCCCAATCCCCATTTTCTGACCCCATTCCTCTACCGCTAACACCTCCATCACTATAACGAATTGTAGGTGTTGATGGTAGACTGACATTGCTATGCTTATGCTGACCACTACTGTACATACCATCCCACATACTGTGGCTATGCTGTACTGACGGAATTTGTGGTAAAATCTTGTTGTTACTGCTGTCACCAAGCGCCGTATAGGGTCGATCGTTATTTCCATCCCAAAAGCTGCCGTAATTACCAAAATCATCACTCCGATTGTCATAGACGCTATAATCAGGCGCCGTACAAATATCATACCGATTACTACTACTATCACCGCTGCACGCATCGCGATGATACATTAAGTTGTCTGTATTGATTACGTTTTTATAATACGGTGGATTGTAATGATTGTTGTAATTTGAAACATTATAATTACCGGTATTCGACATAGTTGATGTCGATCTTTGGTGATGGTAGTAGCTATCACAACTACTTCCGTCGTTGTACTCTTGGTTGCCAAATAAATCATCTTCCGTTTGGCTCTCGTATGTATTATAAGTACTTTTACTGCGTAAAGTGCTGCTAATTGGTCGGTTATTGCAGGATAAGGCATCAATTTCATTAAGATAACAATCGTTTTGATTGTAAGACTAGAAAGAAAAAATATTAAAAATAAAACTTTAACTTGGAATTCAATATCCAAATACATGTAATTAAACAAATAAATTGTTGAACACTATTATCGTTAAGATTTGCAGTAAAATTTTTTTCTAATAATTTTTTAGTTATATTTTATAATTCGCCTTTGCCTCTTCAAACATTTTTAATTGTAAACTGCCTATACACCTTCCGCTCAATTTGATAATAAATAACGGAAAAGATGGTCCTTACATTCCGTTGGTGGGGAATTATACTATATATATATATTTTTCGTTCATTTTTAACAAATTATATATGTATATATATATATTTATTTATTATATTATTATTATATTATATATATATTTATTTATTTATTTATAAATATATATATATATATATATAATATATATATTAGTATATATAGCTTATATATACTATATATATAATAGAATATGATATATATATTATTATATACTATATACTGTAATTTACAATTTTAATTTTTATAATTATAGTGATAAAAGGACTTGTAAACTTTTCCTGTCATGATTTAATTTTTTAACTAATTTTAAAACTAAAATATGTACATTTATTAGTTTTTTACGTTTTACTACAAAAAAAATTTTAGTTTTAATAATTAGTTAAAAAATTAAATATGAAGAAAAAATTTTGCAAGTCTTTTTATAATTATAGTGATAAAAGGACAAAATAAAGCTACATAGTATACAAATATATATTAGAATTGAACATTTTAATTAACTCAGGTTCACTTTTAAATTCGACACCGTTACAATTGCTAAGTCTAAAATTGTTAAGTCTTTTGTTTACAAAACATGATTTTTTAAGAAATTTCTTAGTTTTATTTTATTTAGATTAACTCGACTACTCTTACTCTTTCTACATTAACTAAAGAACGTTGTAATATTTTCGTAACAGCAATATTTGTGGAATAAATTTCATTACTGAATCTTATTTTAATTTTATAGTTT
>QOCX01006706.1:0-11012 GCA_005959815.1 Sarcophaga bullata
AAGGAGCACAATAAAAATTGAAAAATAAGGAAATGGGAATTATTTCATTCAAGCCGAAAACATGATGCCCTAGAAATAGCTGAAGGCTAAGAAAAGGAGTTTCAATACTTAATACATCATAGGAGTATATGCCATGGTAGGGTATATGCTGTTTGGGAGAACGTTACCTTATCTGCTTAACAATATCGTACAATCTTATTCGAAGTATTTTAAGCATGACATGAAAAGAATGAATTCTTTTTTTTTTATTATTAAAATGTGTGGCGTAGTGAAGTTGCCGTAGCCTAGTAGGTAGTATATTGGCTTATTAGACGTAAGGCCACGGTTCAAACTCGAGGTCAGACATCTCCAACAAAGTGAAGTATGAAAAAATATTTCTACGGCGACTTCCTCTCAGCAGATTTCTGGCAAACACTCTGAGAGTAATTTAGAAATTGTCATGATAATGTTTCTCAAAAAATTTGTCGTTCGGAGTAGACTTTAAACTGTAAATCCAGCCACTCGTGTATAAAATTAATACACTCTACATAAGTGGTGTGGGAATCTAGAACTTAATTCTGATTGAAGGGTTGTAATGATTAATTGTGTATGTATGTATGTATGTATGTAATTTTTTTGTCTTGCCCAGTAGTTGGGAATCTTCGAAAAACACTTTTGTTCCAACAAAAGCGTTAACGATTCACCATCACTTGTGCCTACGTAGTAAACCCATCCCTCTCCCCTCGCAGGAATACCGTAAGGTATTACTTCGCAGAGGACTGGTGAGCTTTAAAGCTTGCTCATACTAAAGTAAATTTCGCCTTCGTGCCTCCAACCTTTGGTGTTTCAGCATAACTTCAGCCTTTCTCTGGCTGAATTGGCTCCTCAGAATTTTAGAATTCAACTTTTGCCCATAATCCGGTTTATCGACCGAGCCTTCTAAATCTGGGACATCGTATTAGAATATGCTCTGCATTTTCTTTCTCATTTACATAGCTTGGGCATATAGGACCTCTCCTATCATGTCTAAATCTGACCAGCTAGGCACTAGGTCACGTAGAAATTCAGCTCGCAATGTTCATTCTTCATCCAAGGAGTTATATTAGGGACAAGGCCCTTTAAACTGTCCATCTTAAACTGTCTATCTTCCCTTTAAACTGTTCTTCCATCTTTGCATGGAAGCCCTCGTTTCTCTGCTTTTATAGCAGCAGTTTGTCCTGGGTACTCGAGACGCCGCAAGTATATCCACCTGATTCCGTCCGCCAATATGTTTATCGGTATTGTTTTCGCTAATACCAGTACCACATCATCAAACACTGTCCTGAAACCACTTTCCTATCTAACAGCGCTTAGGCGATATACCGATGACAGTTTCCTCCTTGGTGTCCCCACGAAGAGTGCTTCTGACCATTATTAGCCAAGCATATAACATATAACGACTTTATAATCCTCGATATTATTTTTCTTCTTGGCACCATCACCAGTGCTCCCTGGCTTACAAGTTCGCCGATGACCCAATAATGAGTGTATGTATGCATGTATGTATGTATGTATGGATGTATGTATGTATGTATGTATGTATGTATGTTTGTATGTATGTATGTATGTATGTATGTATGTATTTATGTATGTATGTATGTATGTATGAATGTATGAATACTTAGCGGATGGTTTACGTTTTGGTTCAATCAAGCTCAGCCTTTAGCTCTTGACTTGTTTGACTAATATCCTCAAAGGAATTAGTCCAACGGTGTCAAATCACATGATCGTAACGTTCAATTAATCTCGCCCACATGTGAGATAACACGGCCATTGAATTTCTCATGCAAAAAAAAAAAAAAAAAAGAAATTCAAATTCGAAAACGAATACATTCTTTGCTAACTCTGCTTCACATAGATGTAGTCGGCAATATGCAAGTGTACTTAAAATTCGTACAGATACAGTTAAACGACTAACGGTTAAATCTTAATGGTTACATCAAGTTTACGTGCTGCAGATGAAACGGACATGGTGGTGGCTTCACAAAAGTGGCACGAATGGCGAAACGAACGAACAAAAGAAACAATTGCAGCACAATGATGCAACATTAAATTAACACCATCAAGATGGAAAAAAAATTTTACAACAACAATAACAACAACAACAACTAGAAGAGAAAGAAAACTTAAGTTGCCACTTTCTAGCACTTTAGTTTAGCTTCGTGCTTTGTTTGTTTGTCTTTCTTCTTCTTTTTTTGGCAGCACTTCTCAAATCCTTTTGTAATTTTCCTAATAATAACAACAAAAGAAGAAGAATAAGGGATAAGAGAGTAGAGAGAAGAGAGAGAGATAACAAACACAAACAACACAATACAATTCTAGTTAAAGTTGTTATTTAAACGAATGTACTCCCGTACCGTATACTCGTGCAAACTGTCTGTCTGTCTGTCTAACTTAGTGGCACGGCGGCTTACAATTTGAATGCCAATAAGTTTTTGGGTATTAAAGTTGTTATTCTTGTTGTTGTTTTATTTCGTGCATAACATAACAGTAGTTGTGAGTCATTTTAAGAGGATTTTCTAGAAGTTGCCAAATCAAAACATTTCACAACAACAACAACATTTACATTCGGCATGGCATTAAAGTTTTCTCGTCTAAAAAAGGAAAAAAAACCTTGCCAAAGGATACTGCAATACTAACTCCCTGATTGGTTATTGTTGTTGTTATTCTGTGGTTAGTTGCAATATAAACAGATTGTAAAATGACAACAACAACAACAACAATAACCAACATTATTGTATTGGACAATCACAATCACATGAAAATGTTGAAACATAATTTGCCTTAAGGGATCGCCAGAGTTTTGAAAAACTTTTCAAACTTAAAACTAAAAAAAGAAGAAGAAGAGAAAAAAGGATTTCATTTTTATTGGACGCAATAAAAAAAAAGAGAAATTTTAAATCACAATCATAAACAATGAATACAAATGCAATTTGAAATGCCTGTGGTTGTAATGTATTTATATATTAATATATTTATAATATGTGATGTAGAATCTATGATGTGTAATCACGGGGATAAGATCCATTATGTTGAATTAATGGTAAATAAATAATTATTGTTTATATATGTAGGTATCCTATATATCATGATATCTCTATATATATCTAATCGTCCAATCATCGGTGTGTCGGAGATTCGGCAGACATGTGATTTCTCCTCTTGTTGGAATTATTATATTTAGTCTGTGTTGTGGTTTCTGCCATATCGCATGAAGAGTGCAAAGCTCTGTGGCTCACAAATATCTCATAAGATGATGAATGAATTGTCTCCGGTCTCTAACCATGATGTTAAGTCGTGTCCAAATGCTTGGTTTCGAATTGGTATCCACGTGCGTTGATTTAATCTGTGCTATCATGAGGCTGCATCATTGTGCGTGGGGACGCTGATAAACGCATTGTTTTCACACGTGATTTAAGCACCGTGAAGCGTGTCACAATGGAAGATACTCACTTTAAGCCCTGGTTTAATGTACTGCTCACATTCAGAGATCCAAATATCGAGTCGTACCCACTACCTTATTGCATCCAACTTTCGAACTTGCGAACTTAGAAGCCTGCGTGATGTAATGCATTGCGAAAGCAGCACGACAGTAAACTGCGATCAAAAACCATTTCGAATGAACTCCATCGATCTCCATCTAAGCTCAAAGACATTGGTAGACTGTGAGCCAACATATTCCACTTCTTGCACACTATAACGGAAACAGGCCTCGATTTCTAATGTCTACTCTAACGAAATCAAAGGTACGAAGAGGTGTGTTGCGAAACAGCTGCACCAAAACAAAGTAGCATACCTATCCTGTCTCAGCCACGTTTCGATGGGGGCAATAAGTGCTTCGAGGTCTGCCGCAATAAGTACATAGCGAAAGCGTTGTATGCTCAACTCTCGCATTAGTCCGCCTAGCCACCTAACCTCAACGACGTTGGTGGACTGTGTGGGTCAACACTGCCAACTTCTTGAGGACTTCTACGGAAACAATGCCCATTCCGCCGAAGCCAGAAGTACGATGAGGATTATTGGGAGGTCGCTGCAGCAAAAAGAAAAAACGCCACAAACGCCATGTTGCAGTTTGCCACTTCGTGAGCCATTGTCAAGCACTACAAACGGAGGAGACGCGAGCCAGTAAATCGAGGCAAAAAGAAATATTTGTTGTCGCCAAGTAGCGGCATGCGGCATATCAGATCTCAAATTATGGCCGAGAATTATATTACCGATGTTGTCAGCGAATTTATTCATCTTGGCTACGCGTTTGCCACTAAAATTGTTGTCAGTTTGGAGATCAAGCATAGGATCACACTTGTCAACAGGTTCTGCTATTTTCTCAACAGGCAATTGGATGGTAGAGATAAGTCCCTCAGCCTCTCTGCATAGAAGTATAGACGCTGTATGAAACGAAGTTGACGATGATTCATTGATGAACTGTATGAGCTTCTCAGCGACATGCAACTTGTTCAATGCATTAATGTACTGTTGTTGCGCTGTCTCAGCCATGCCGTTCGAGATGGAAGAGATGAATATTGTTACAGAGCTTAGTGAATGTTGGCGTAGAGAACGATCTAGTCTGCGTTGGAAAACAATCAAGGAGATATGTGATAACATATTTGATTATTTTTCTATACGAGAGACAGAGGCAATCCCTTTTAGTTGAATAGCACGATAATATGTCGGGCTTAAGACTGACTTATAAGTTAGAAGAATTTTCAATCGAACTACAGAGTCTTGAACCATGGCCACTTCATTTCGAACAAAATAAAATACGGTTGATGTAACACGGCTAGGTTGTGATCCTTACTAAAGGGTTGCTATAACTAGGGAAGTAAAATCTCGCACATTTTCGGTATTCCAACACAATGCTCTGCTTGAATAGGAGTCATTCTCCGAGTATTGGTAGCAAAGTGAATAACAACATATTTTGTGTGTGAATGTTGCCAACAACTATACTATTTATCCAGAGAGTTACCCATTTTTTAGGTGGAAAATACCGTGCAAATGTAAGCAGTCTCGTTATTAAACTTTGAAGAGTGTTAGCAACCGAGAATAAATAAAAATTGCCCTCAAAAGTGTCTCAGAATAAATCTGTTGTTCGAAGTCATCTTTATACTGTTGGATCCGCCACTCAAATATAAAATTAACACACACAACGTAAGTGGTCTGGAGAACTAGATTGTAATCCTAACTGAAGGGTTGTAATGTAAAGATGCCGTTTATCCTACAAATATGTTCTAGAGGTTCGGCAGAAATGCTTCCTATCTACCTCTTGTTCTTTACTTAAAAGTATAGAAGTAATCTCACTCTTGACTTTACTAAAACGCGTTCTTCATAGCTCTTCGTTCGTTGCATAGCTGTTTGCCATAGCTGGCAACATATGGACTTAAACTACACACCCATTATTCGAAATCTCGTTTAGTTTTCTCTCTCTTTTTTAAGCAAAATTCGCAAAAAAATCTTCCATGAAGTGAAAGTTTTAATTTATTTTTCTCTCCTTTATGTCCTTTGAATAATGATGTCGCATGTACACATACAGACATACACAATACATAAGCGACATAGAGATTAAAAATTTCGAATAATTAACTCATCAATGTAAACTAAATAATCAACAACAACAACAACAACAACAAAAACACAACATTTTTATGCATGGGTTTTTAGAAAGAATTTCCATTTTTATTTTGTTGTTGCCATTGCTGCTACTACTGCTGCTCTTGTAGTGTTGTTGTTGTTTTTCTATAATTTTTAGTTTTCGATGTTGTTTGCAATTAAAAAAAAAATCCATCCATCTCGTTGCAAGGCAAAGTGCATGCAATCCAGTGTTGCAGAAGAGAGCACTATTCACGGGTTACACGCAAATGGTTGTAGAATATAAGGCAGCATAATGTAGGGTACTCATCTAATTCATGAACATTTTAAAATATTTATTCATTGAGTATGACCACGTATAGGGTGGGCCATTTAAAAGTTTAAATTTAAAAATGCAATGAAAACAAAAATGGTTTGAAGTGCTGCCAAATTTATGTTTTTTTTTTTGTGTTGTGAAGTACAATTGTTCCGATTGGGAAGTGAAATATTATTTCATTCATATGGATGCCATGGATGGCCTCACAGTATCTCATTAGATCGAACCAATTCTCCTGCACTTTTTCGAGTGTATGGGGCCGTATCTCGGCAATGGCATCACGAATTTCCAACAGACAACAGTCCAAAGTTGTCGAATGGCAGCTTCTTGACGGCCAATTGGCATCACCATTACGGCTAATTAAACGGCCACCAAATATTTGACGCAATTAATCGATTGTGGCATGAGATGTGTAGCAAGTTGTACCATTCTGTTGAAACCAAACATCCTGTTTACATCAATACCATGAAGAGAGGGTACAAAAACAAATTGTTAATCATGGTGCGATAGGTGCTTCCATTTCCAACACCACCACCCACCACAAAATAGTCCAACAGTGTCAAATCCCAGCTGGCGTCACCATTTCAGCTAATTAAACAGCCATCAAATGTTTAACGCAATAACTCGATTGTGACATGAGATGTGTGGTAAGTTGCACCATCCAGTAGAAAACAAACATCATTCACATCCATGCCATGAAGAGCGGATACAAAAAAGTCGGTTATCATGGTGCGATAGGTGTCTCCATTGACCGTAATGGTTGCGCTGTCCTCATTTTCAAAGAAATATGAGCCAATAATGCCTCCGCTCCACAAGCTGCAGCTCACTGCAGTCACTCGTAATATTTGCATTGGCTTCTGTAAGACCACTCGTGGGTTTTCTAAGCCCCCCAAATACGGCAATTTTCCTGTTTAACCCACTAAGATGGAAATGATCTTCATTCGAAAAGATGATTTATTTTATGGGTAAAATCGACATCATCGTGGAGTTTCTCGTTGGTTCATGTAGCGAAGCAAATACGAAGCAGATGGTCAAGCGGCTTCAACTCTTGAACCAATTGAACTTTACTAGGCGTCATACCGAGATTTTTTTTCGCAAAATTCGATGTAAACTCGTGCGTGAAACATTCAGTACTTGAGAACGATGACGACTTGATGTTGAGGGATTCTCATGCGCACTCTCAGCCATAGCTTCGATATTTTCGGGTGCATGCACTGTACGACCGCGTTCACGTCTTGCCGCATTAACAATGAAACCAGTTTCACGAACTTTAGCAATAGTCATGCGTGTACTGGGCACTGCTGTTGGTCCTTCGCGGCGACGAAGTTTTGTACGACGTTTTCGTGTAATTTCCGATCCAATTTATCTTTGCTTTGGAAATAAATTCCCAATCAGATCCTTTTCAAGTTTTATTCGCCTTCCTCTCTCCAGACACTACTGAGTTTTGTGGAAAGAAAAAGTCTCCGTAGTCTAGTAGGTAGTGTATTGCCTTATTAGACGTGAGTCCACATTTCAAACAGTAGGTCAGACTCCTCTCCAACAAAAACGGAATGCGAAAAAATATTTCTTCGGCGACTTCCTCTCAGCAGATATCTGGCCATAACTCTGAGAGTAAATAAAATTTGCAATGAAAAGTTTCTCCAAGAAAATCTGTTGTTCAGAGGCGACTTTAAATTGTAGGTCCCGCCACTTGTGTGTAAAATTTGACACACACAATGTAAGTGATTTGAGAACGTTGATCAAGCGTAATTCAATTCATTGTGTTCAGTGGAGATCGATACTGAATTTTGTGACAGAATGGGGAATGACATAAGTATTGCCAGATTTGAAATCGTAAACGATGATTTAAATTTAAACCGATAGATGGCCACGGATCTCATGTAGATTATGTATGTATGTATGTATGTATGTATGTATGTATGTATGTGTAATATAAAGTTTTTGAAACTAATTTTTATATTTTTAATGCGAAAGTAGGAGAAAACCACACACAGAGACTGGCAATGGCCATGCTAGAGTAAATAAGTGCCTGCGCTACTCGAAATAAATGGTGTGTGTGTGTGTGTGTGTGTTAGAGTTCTTAGTTGTTTTAATTAAAAATTTTACACACTGGCAAACTGTTCATCAAGGGAAATATTTTAAATTAGCACATAACACATACGTTATCATCATTCATTATTTTCATAAAAGATTATGAAATTTTCTTGATTATATTTCCAGTTGACATTTTCCCATGTTTGACAATTAATTGCAAATGTTAGACATCATAATATAATTTTCTTGTCAGGCCATTCACTTAGTCAGTTCAGTCAGTCCGTTCAGTCAGCTCGTCAATCCAGTCAAGCACAATCAAGCACAGTCACCTTTCTAATTCAAATTCAATAAAAATATGCTGCACACAGCAAAAATTATTAATCTCAAAATAGTAAAGTTTTTTAGGCTTTAAGCCACATGTTACAAACTCTTCATATAGTTTACAAATTTTGCATTTGCATTTTAGGGTGTCCCATGATGAACAAAAAAAAATTTTTTTTTTCAATTTTTAATTCTTAAATCTACAGAATTTAATGTCAGTAGTTTGAACCAGCATTCGAAATTGTAGGTAGTTTTTTAGGTCATTCTTCTTATAATTAGGGGACACCTTAATGCACCAGTGAATAATAGAGATAATGTTTGAAATAAATTCTTTTAGTGCTTCCACACTAATAAGACAGACTAGACAGGAAATTTCAATATTAATGGCTTAAGTAACAACATTATTATCCATCGGGTGGCCTATCTATCGGTTTAAATTTGAATCATTAGTTATTTCGAATCTGGCAATACTTATGTCATTCTATTCTGTCACGTTCATAAGCAAAATTTCCGTATTTGGGACTCAGAAAACTCACATGCTGTCTCACAGAAGCTAATGCATCCATCACGAGTGAGTGTTTGATACGGTCTGTGGAGCGGAGACATCAATGCCTCATATTTCTTTGAAAATGAGGACGGCCCAACCATTACAATTAATGCTGATACAATCCTAGCGCAGCATTATAGACCGAATTTTCGTTACTTTCGTCTCACACCTGTACATTAATGTGGAACGATTGGCCTGAACAGGAAATGGGTGCAACTCAACGGCTCACTGCCCACAATCGATTACTTCTATCCAACAACCTCTTCGAGCCTGCCTGCCCGCTGCTAATTAGCTAACATAGGTAAGTGAAAGAAGCGCGATTTGTCACACTGTTTGAGCTGTTTTCTGGGGGGCGGGCACCTATCGCACCCATCGCATTACCGCCCGCGATTGTTTGCCCTCTCGTCTGCATGTATCTAATGATGAAAGCCGCCCCATGGTTGGTTTCAACAATCGCACAAGACTTTGCCACATCATGCTAACAATCGCGATTAACTCTGCGTCAAACGTTTAGGCCGTATATAATTACGCGAAATGGTGGATGGGTCAATTGGCCACTCCGCCCTCGAGTACTGGCGTGTCGGACCCTATTTCTCTCTCTCGGGCGCGCCATACGACAACAAGTCGTTATCCCGACTAGCAGAGTCAATTTAGATTGAAGGCCAACCATTCGTCGATACCATGCCGAGATAACCAGAAAACATATCACATCGAAAAAAGTGGAGTTAGATTGGTTTCTTGATCGAATGAGGTACTGGTGGCAGCCGCGCAGCCATGCGTAATAAAATAAACCAACTTCTCAACCAGACAACATTGGTACTCCACAACAAAAAAAAAAAACAAATAATTTGCCAAAAATTTCAAATCCGCTGAGCTGCATTTACCCTTACTGTCATCATCGTTAACGGCCTACGGCTACCACCATCGGTAGGATGGCCGCAGAATTGTCGAATGCAACTCGTTTTTCAAGCTTTTTCACACTACCGAAGCTCATTAGTTTCCTCAGCAGGAGCCATTGTTTACGTAATTCGTCCACCGCCCTCATCTCTCACCCCTGAAGCAGACCACCTGTGTGACGTCCTCGTGAAGTCTAACTTTGTCTGTGTCTTGTGGGTTGTCATGTTCGTACCACACCTAGTGTTCTTAAATTACTATTTTAACGTTGTTTTGCATGTTATGCATGTCACTTGCTACGTTACTCTGTCCTGGCTTCTCATCGCAATTTACGCGAGTGCTCAATACACCCACACACTCGTACGTGTGCTCGATATCAGTGTCTCGTCGACACAGTGTTCAACTACATCCAGAAAAATTGCGTTCGTACACTACCAGGATACGCTTTACAGTAATGTCTCAAACCAGAGACTTACTACCAATAACTCTCTATCCGGTCTCTCCTCTCGCGCTCTCTCTCTCCGTTCGCTGTTGACCCGCGGATTCAGTAGCAAGTACTAGTCGTGCGTCGCTGATATGTATTGTGTGGTCGTAAGGAAACACGAAAGAGATAGGAAGCATACTGAGAGCCGCGCCTTCAAAAGCCGTTCCGTTTAACCAACAATGACAGACATATTCAACAACTGCCTGTTTCGCGCGCACACTGTTGCTGTTATCACAACACTCAGCTACTAGAACCCCACACGCATCCTGCTGCGCATTGCATACCCAGTACACATTCTCTCCTGATTTTCCTTCACCATAACCTCTTCGCGATCGGACGATTTAGGTACGTCCTTTGTCCAGCTGTAAGGTCGTATCTCGGAAATGGCATCACAAATGGTTGGCTCAGATGCCAATACACGCGCTTGCCCGGGCCCTTGCCTCGGCATAACACTCTTTCTTAACAACGTCCCGGAGAAAATAAGGCCCAATCCGTTAAATCCTACCTTCTGCCACAGTAATTGCACATCGAACATTTTTGCTAAGAGACAGCCGCTTAACGTGCGCCACACTGATACCAATCAAATCACGAGTTGTGCCACGAGACCTTGGTGCAGTTGCACCCATCCCGTCACATTGACTGCGCCGACCACTCGACACGAGCGGATTAAAAAATCGATGACGCATGCGTCGCACAGTGCCCGTACAATGACTGCGCCCGTCTCATGATTGTTCGAAAGCAACTAAGGGCCAAGAATGCTCCGGCTCCACAGACCGCACCGAACACCGTCACTCGTAATACCTCGATCTGGCTCT
>QOCX01006709.1:0-10835 GCA_005959815.1 Sarcophaga bullata
AAGCAATATTATTTTCATATTTCGATTTGTTCGTTATGTTTGAGCCTGGACTTGAACCGCAGGATCTCGTCTAATAAGCCAACACACTGTCAACTAGAGTACGAAGACTTCAACAAGCGTATACACACGATCGAAAGGAAATTAGCGTGGAAGTTCAAAGGTTAAACCAGGTCTGGTCAATTCATTCAATTCTTATATTTCTGTGTAGCAATACTGTGTAGCAGTACCCATATGTTGTAAATCTTTTATTGCTCAACCACTTCCAAATAATTCGTAGGAGCACGAATAGCCGAAATGTCTACGTACAACATAATGGAGTGGTCAGGCAGCCTTAACTACACACGCTGATAGGATGGTTCCGCTCAGCCATTCGTAAAAATCTGGCCTAAGTCGGCAGAAATCTAGAATGATCAAAATGACTGCTAAGATGTTGTTGCAGTGATTATGCAGTCTTACCAAGTCAACTACACCCACACTGAGTAAAAATCTGGCCTTAGTCGACAGAAGTCATCAGCCTTCAATTCTTGCCAATTTCCAGTCGTTAAAATGCTTAGATTCTTATTACGTTCTTAGCTTTTACAGTGAAGATCAAGCGGACAGGGATGTACAATCGTCCACAGCGTAAAAGTCGGCGTTTAAACAATCCACAGGCGCAGATGGCCCTTTATATGAACGTATCAATTTGGGTTACTCAGCCTGCTGATGGATTTCCACCATTTTCGATTTGAGCTTTAATTTCTCAAAAAGGTAGTGTGTTGGCTTATTGGACATGAGGCCACGATTCCAACCCCAGATCAGATATTTTCAAGAAACAAAATCTCTCAGCAGATTTCCGGCAAAAATTCTGAAAGTAAATAAAATTACCAAAAAAAGTTTCTCAATATCCGCCGTTCTTCGGTAAATTCCACTACTTATGGATACAAATTAACACACACAACATAAGTGGTGTAGAGAAACCATACTGAAGAGTTGTAATAACCAATTAGAGAAGTAAGCTCTCATTCAGAATATTCACTTTCCAAGAAATTTATCGAAATTTTGTATCAGAAAGTGCGTGACATCACTAAGATGCAGATTTGCATCATAAAGCCTCCAAGGCTAATAAACGAATGGTTTGTTCTCTCTACTGAAAAATACCGCCTTTGGTTTACATGTAGACATATATACATAGTATGTATACATAAGAAAATTATTGGAGAGTGGTAACGAGGCGTATCAGTCCCTATCAGAAGCAACTCGGAGGCGATGGTTTCGATGGTTCATACATACAGGCATACATAATTGGTGATTACAGTCCTTCATGTAGGATTACGACATAGCTTTTCACATGATTAATGTCAAAGCCAGGACTTAATACCTGTCTACCTTCCACTAGAGAAAGTCCCTAAAAGGATTTACAAAAGTGTTAAAAATTGTATGAACTGTGTGATCCACAAAGGCGATTGCCTTGCAGCTGAACTGCTCCAATATCTCTCACATAGGAGTGAGTGAGCATTTCCAAGTTGGGTTTCTCTGCCAATTTTTTTGGAGATCAATAAGCTGCCTAGCGTTAGGTAGATTGGTAATCTCTGAAGCAATAGATTAAATATTTTTCGTAGTTTCTTATGACAGCATGGCCTGTCATGCTGGCTTTGTCTATACATTTCTCTTGCGTCCTATCATGACTGCATAAATTTTCTTAAGGGGAGGTTATAGAACGTGTACTATGTACAGTACCCAGAGGTCAAGTTTGACCCATTGTGCATTTAAATGGTCTGTACATCTTAAACGGTCTCACTTGGACTTTATAAAAATTTTAATTGACTTTTAAACCTTTTTGAGTGCCTTAAGACACCCATATTGTCTCCGCTTGAAATACATTTTTTTATAAAAACTTTATTTTTTAATTATTATTTAAGTTTTTAAAATATTTCTACGTATTAAATTACGTTACGTATACGTACTAATCAAAACCAAAATCATTACATTCCGCCAAAAGTACGTATAAATTTACGTTTCAATTGTAAGTTTATTAAGTTCCAAATTATGTTCAAACACAAAAATACTCTCGGCATATAGAAATTTTAAACAATTGTGTGGTAAATTTAAATTATAATTATATTCGTATGCCTGTTATTAAATTCAAATGTAAATAAAACGATTTTATGTTAAATATTTAATAAAAATGCCGTGACAATGCCACTAAGCTGGTGAAATATTAAAGTAAAGTAGAGATTTTTAATATTTTCAATTGGCTACATTGGCTTGTATTGCTTTTGGCATTTTTGCGTTTTAATTAAAATATTTAATCAAACACCACACAATGATATAATGAAGGTTTTGTGGTAACTTTTCATTGAATTTGCCTTAGTGTTCTCATTCAATGATGAGCATAAGACTTAGCTGCACTTAATTACAAATAACAATTACATGAATTATGTCAAAATATTGTGGCCTACATTTATTCTTGTCTCATATTTTGCGAATTGTTTTGTATCCCTTCCCCGTTACGTATTAATATGTACATAATTTAGGCTTGACCTACGTCATCCGTACATCTTTATCTTGCTTCAATTTAATTTCATTTTTTTTTATAAATTCTAAGAAATTTTTCCAATGAATTATTTACAATATTATTGTTGTTTTTAGTTTAAAAACAACAAATAATTTAAATTTATTATTTGAAAAAGAAGAAGAAAAAAAACCTCCCTGCAAAACAAATAAATTGCAATTTCTTTTAAAAACACATAAATTTTGTACTTTTTCTGTGCAGAGAGATTAACTTTTGACAGGTCAAAGAAGAAAAAAAAAATTGAATTTGAAATAGGAAAACACAAAATTATGAAGAAAAAATTAAAACAAAAAAAAAAAAAAAAACTTTTGAAACAATAAAACTGATTTTACTCACTTTTTGACTCAATTCGTTGATTGTTGTTTATACTTTTGCTTATTCCTTAAGTACACTGGAGGTCATTGAATAAGTACACCTAATGTTAAATGTTAATAAAAAGACAATGCATAGACAAACATAACAATTGCATTGTGTTCTTTATATTTTCCAGACAATTTCAGGAAATAATGATTGCAATACTTCCATCGGGTCCTTTATTAAACGCTTGCTATTTTTAAATTTAAATAAAACAAGTTGTGTGCCTGATATCATTGAAATTTTATATTCGTTTGCATGACCTATTGATGTCATTATGTATGGAATATACATACATACATACACATACATACACATACATACATACACATATACACTACATTACAACACTTTAATCAAGATTACGTCCTCGTTTCTCAGTGTGTGTTAATTTTATCCACAAGTGGCGGGACCTAAAGTTAAAGTCGACTCCAAACGACAGATTTTTTTGAGAAGCTTTTCAAAGCAATTTTATTTACTTCTAAGAATTTTTGCTTGAAATCTGCTGAGAGGCAATGGTCGAAGAACAATTTTTTTTCATAATTCGCTTTGTTGAAGATATCTGACCTAGGGTTATAACAGTGCCTCACATCTAATAAGCCATTCTTACTACCTACTGGACTACTGTGACTACTATTTGATCATTATTAAAGTTTTTTATATCTTCCGATGAGAAAAAAAAGAATGGAACTTGAATGGACTAAGTTAGTTAGCGATTCTACTGGTAAGATTGAAAAGGCCACCCAAATTATTTTGTAAAGAAATTTCGGTGGGAAACAGTCTTATGATGTGAAGAGCTGTTTGTTGCAAAAACATTGTCTAGTTCTAATAGAGTTTTTATTAACTTGAATGTACAATTCGCAGAATATTACTGGTTTTACCTTCAATCTACAGCCGTTTTTTTTCTTTGAGGGAAAAATATTAAAAAAAATGGGGGGCAAATGGAATAAGAGGAAAGTGTTCTAGTCCATGTAAGCAGACAGAATATGTCCAATTTTTGGTTGGGCATTGTGGCTTATTCAAATAAAGCTGCGTCTTAAAGAAAAGTCTCTCATTACCTCAACGTGAGATGACCATGCCCTCAGATCGCTTGTGCAGAACATCTAATGAGGCTTGAGCTGTGATAAGTCTGAAAACTCTCGCAAATAGTAATGAAACCATGATGGAGCTGCAAGCCCAGAATCCTAACAAAACATTACACTTTTTGGAATATTTCGTACAATCTTAAATCTCAAGTAAATTGGTATTGTTCTACATTCGACAATTTTGTTTGTTTGTGTACGTCCAGAAATAAGCTTGATTTTTAAAGATTGTTTTTCAATGAAAATTGGGATCACTTGGCATTTAGGGAACACACGTCGTTGTTTGTTGAATCAATCCAAGTTGCGAAGCAAAATTTCATCATGTTGTGGTTGAAGTCACGTTGTGAGCGATGTGAAATTCATCGCGTATTCTCACGAACAACGGAGCTATTTTCGACAAATGTATTTGACTTTTTACCTTTTGTTAGTCGATCGTTTTCTGGACCTGTAGATCCAAATCATGCGGTACGTTGCATTGAAGGGAACATTTTATTATTTCCACATGGTGTCAACTACGATATCTGTGCCTGGGTGATTTGGCAAAACCGAGTCAAATTTTTTGATACCCTGTCTGACTGATAACGTGTTGGTGATTGGTCATCATTGCATTTTCTATGGTAATAGTTAAAAGTTGTACTTATATTAATGCCACAAGTGTATAAAATACATACGATTGTATAAACATACACGTTTGCAGTGGTTGGTAAAGAAAAAAACTTTTTTTTTACTTTTTTTTCTTTACATGATGTCCTCTATAAACAAAAATTTTTGAAATTTTTCAACTGAAAGTGAAAGTAGGTTTTAAAATTTTCATTTCCTGTTTCATGTAACATTTTGTTTTTTTTTCTGTTGTGTTTGTTGTTTTTTTTTCAAGTTGAGTAAATAAGTTGAAATGAATTATGGTTTCTGATGAAAATAAATGTTAAGACTTTTTAGAAAACACACAGGAATTTGTTAAATAAACATGCAATGCACATGGACATTCTGTATTGTTATTAATTTGGCAACAAACGACATACGATTTGTGTACAAAGGAAATTGTTTTTTGGAATTTTCTTAATGAATATTAAAATAAAAGATAAGAGAAGTGCCTGTTGTTAGTGCATCATTATCGACTTTATAATTCTAGACGATATTAAAAAAGTAGGGTGTTAAGGAAAATAGAGTACCGATGCAACAAAAAGTACCTAAACGTTGTTGAATAATAAGTTTCCAATAAAAAAGTTTCCGAAAAGTTTTAGTGTGAGTATATTAAATGGAATGCATCACCAGTTATGATCCTTGACGTGTATATACGTCATGTAGTCATAACATTTTCAAAGACGACTAGAGAGTAGACTACCACGTAGATAATAAAACTGTGTGTCAGTCGTCTCAAGTTCAAGGAAAGTGAGTTGATCCTTGACGTGTATATACGTCATAACATTTTCAAAGACGATTAGAGAGGTTAGAAAACTGTGCCAGTCTTCTCAAGTTCACTGTAAGTGAGTCGTATATACTACAATATATATTTCAAGGCACAGGAGAGGGACATACAGTGAGCTTCAAAAGAAACTGTACATTAAAGAAATATATCTACACTAATTAATTACCATTATTGTTATTTTAAAATTATTTTATTGCCAAATTTAAAATTGAAAAAAAAATTCTCCTTAAGAAGTTAAAGTTTGGTTTGATGATTTTTAGATTTTTATACATAGTGTACAGTTTCTTTTTAAGCTCACTGTATAAGTGCTGTAAACAGTAAAAAGATCAACCAGATACTATCTAAAGAACAGGTACATTTGAATGCTTCTGTCTGTTCATTAAATTTTCATTCCTAGAAACCAAGAGCTTTTGACTTCCTAATATTTACACCGTCCTTAATTATGGACCTCGTAATATAATTATCGCACTGAGTTAGTAAACAAAACTTTATCTTTCGCTTATTAAAATCAATTCTATTCATACGATATAATTTCGAGATTGCCACACTCTAACAAATGCTTTGGAAGTATCTACAGCAACAAGCTTGGTCTTATCAAATCGTCGAATAGAGTGGTTCAACCTTTCATAAGTAACGTCATCAGGTCTCCAATAGGACAGGCTTTAAGAAAACCGTACTAGCTTCCGCTTGTTAGACTATTTGTCTCCAGATATTTCACAATCCATTACCGGCTAAACTGTGGTGACTTCTATTGATATTGGTTGGTTATTGGTTTTTAGGTTACCCTTTAGCGGGATTGGTGTTATCTACCTTCTAGGAAAATGTAATAATAATGATTCTTTATAAGACACTTTAAAGGTTAGTTAATGAATGAGCGGACTTCGAAGAACACTGCCATAGAACCAGTAATTGAATACCATACGGCCCAGCAGCTTTCGAAATATTGAGATCCGTTGAAGCCTTTTTCATTAAAATTTTTTATCACGATTTTTAGTAAAGTTTTTGGCCTTCATTCAGATTAGTTCTTTACCAATAAACTTCATCTCGTCTAACAAATTTCTTTGTTACACATACATACATAATTGGCCATTACAACCCTTCAGCCATGATTACGGTCTAATTTCTCACACCACTTATGTTGTGTGCTTTAAATTTATACATGAGTTTCGGGACCACAGTTTAAAGTCGACACCGAACAACAGATTTTTGAGAAAACTTTTCATGGCAATTTTATTTTACTTGCAGAGTTTTTAACCAGAAATCTGCTAGGAGGAAGTTGCCGAAAAAATATTTTTTTCATATTTCGTTTTTGATGTCTACCGGGGATTGGAACCATGGCCTTTCGTCTAATAAGCCAAAACACTACCTACCAGACCAGGGCGATTTTTTTTTTGAACAAAAATTTTTTTCATTGTCTTTGCAATATCGACAGCATAAATTAGGTCGGTAAGATGGTTTGCATTATAATTAAGTGCCAGAGAACGCCTTAAGATGGGAGTGGTATTACCCTTATTTGAATAATCGTATTGATTACTACCAGAAAAAAAAGGTTGGAAAATAATACGTTCTTATCGGATACTTAAGACGATATTGATAGAGTCAGAAACCTCACTGTCGTGCAACTTTCTTTGCCGAATGGCCATACATTGAACCCGTATAAGGCAGAGTAATTTACCTAGAACCCTGCAAATAAAAACCTTTGGTGTTTCAGAAATCAGTGACATCCGGATATAAGGATTGTTGGTTATCAATTATCTGTTCCAGTATGATTCGAAGGACGCAATGTGGTTCAAATAAAAAATTCCGATCCTTACATGGGTTATATTTTAATTATTTCGCTTGTACATTGGCTAGGTTAGGTTAGATCGGAAATATGGTAGCCTTTGATATCAAACAGCTTCACTTGAGCAGGCCATAGCGACCCGTTGTGAACGCCAAGGGGGATGCAGTCCCTGTACTAACCAAAGTTCTTACCAAAGCCAGCGAAGAGGAAGAAGTCGATTCACGGCAAGTACTGTGCATTGGCTAAGTTGTATAGAATTTCTCAATATTTTTTATTTCTTCAATGAAAGTCTTATAGCCCATTTAAGCATTCGAGAATGACGTAGCAAGAATTATCATGTTTGCGAAGGACCATTCTACTCCAGTCGTATGAAGATACTTTAGAGCTGTGTTGTCAAATGTGTTGTCAAATGTATTTCAATGTTGGAAAAAGGAGACCAAATCTCTCCTCGTCTGCATGTATATTTAATAATTTGATGCTCTTACTAACTTACAATCGAATATGATTGCTGAGTAGTGAGAACATTCTTTGGACAAGTTTGTTAATTATTTCAAGAATTTTTTATTGCTTTAATAATGGTATTTCAAGGATAATTTGGTTAAGAATTTTAAAAAATTGTCTTTAATTATCAACATCCTGCTATTTTAATCTTGTCCAGCCAATTCTTTCTCTCTTTTTTGTTTTGTTTTTACGTTACTAATTACGCATACATTATTAGGTACGAGCGTATTTAGATGACACACCACTCTCTCTCTCTCTCTCCTCGTGTCTTTAATTCTCATTATACAAGCGATTAGGTGTGAGGACACACATATCTGTGCGACAACACCTAAATAATGTAGACCGACATGTTCTTACCACATGGCAACACTAATTCGTAACATCCTTTGCTAGATGAAACACAATTCAACATATTTTTTCTTGTTGTTGTTGTTATTGTTATTGTTTTTGTGAATGTTTATTTTAAACAAAAACATTTAAAAATGAAATAATCCCACTGTGTTGTGTGTGTCTTAAAGGAAACACGATTTTAAAAACAAAACACAATGAAACTTATTGCTTGTAATTAATCATCAGCTTAAAGACACTTAATTTTTTAAAACATCAGGAAAATGTGGATACACAAACAAAACAAACACATTAAAAATAAAATGAGTAAAAAGAAATTAAAAAAAATAAAATAAATGCGTATTTAAAAAGCATACTAAGCTTAAGAGTAATTAGAAACCAGAATGTACATACGTTTATAAGGATTATTATGTATGTATGTAAATATGCGATAATTACATAAAGAAACGTAGATTATATTGTGGCGTATGCATTGAATTGTTAAGTAAACATAACAAACAAAAATTTTGATTAAAAGTGTTCTCAAGAAGAACCGATTACCATTGGTTTGCGTCTTCTCAGGAGTGCATGTGAAGAATGTTGAGCTCAGGTTTAACTTGGTGGTAGCAGTACTCGAAAAATATGCCGATTTTCATCAATTTTTTTTTGCTTCTAATTGGGTGAAAGGGTTTTCCTGCCATTGTAGCATAAGAAAACCCATTTCACGTCAGGTTTATATCTTCAAAATGACAGGACGAAAGGACTTTAATGAAGAAATTCTTTTTAAAATATGAGCACTCAGTTCTCATAAGGTTAAACCACTAAATTGGCAAAGTTTCTTCCTTGTGGGAACCAGACATACATACATAATACTTAAATGGCCATTACAACCCTTCAGTCAGGATTTCGACTTCTCTACCTAGCTGGGGACTCTCGGCAATGAACAAATAGACGAGCTTGCAAAGAGAAGAGTTTCCTTGCCTCTGTTCCGACTACAGCAATTCTGTAAAGTGTTGAGCGGATGTTTCATGCATCAGACTATCTAGAAATAACACGACGCACTGTAACATTAAAGTTCACGACCGTTTCGAAAAATATTGTAGACTCTGTGACTATGAGAATGAGTAATCAGGTGCTGGCTTAGAAATTGTTAATAGAGAACAGTATCTTGAAGTATGTGAGAGAAATAAGTTTACGAGAGGCTTTATATGGATATCCTATAGAAGACAGTGCACTAGATCGTATGATTGCAATACTATGACATCTCTCCACGAAGACAATAATAATAATAATGTATTTGGGGATCCGAGAACCGCTAGACTGCCTTAATTTACGAATTATTCTTAAAAATTGATCCCAAGAAATTACAGCCTTCAGGCCGACCTCTGCACTGAAAGAATTGCTGCAGTTAATAGACCTCTGTCAGAAGGCTAATGAAGATACTTTAATGTATGGCTGTCGCCTTTCATGACAAGAATGCAGAGAAAGGCGCGCTAATTCAGAATTATTTTTTGTGAAAAAAAAAAGAAAAAAATTTTAATCAAACCGCGTTTGAGTTTGATGGATTCAGTGGAAGCTCATGACCATCGATTCCAATGGTAGAAACGCAAGACCCAGTAAGAAAGCAGTTGTTTCAGGTCCACAAATAAGGTTTCTACACCCTAAACATTTGAAAAACATTTAACAAATGGCGTTGGCCAATCGATGATGGTGCAAGAGATTATGGAAGCCATAGAAACCACAATCATATGACAACTTTGCAGGAGAGCTTGGCGTTATTAAACCGCAAAAGGAACGATTTTTTTGGTAACGATTGATGATACTCGATACTCTATAAGGCAGTATAATCTCGACTGGATTTGAAAAACAGTTTTCTGTCCTTAGGTCCTCTACACTAAGATAAGGTACGGGTGCATACATGCGCATTTATTAAGGAAAGCCCATTAATTTAACTCGTTCCTACATACTTCTAAGTGACTATTCCCTGTTTAAAAATCTAAAGTAGTTGTGTGTAAAGAAATTTGAATTTCACTTAATTGGCAAGCGTTTTAATGATCTCAAGAAATCTTATATCCTGAATAAAATAATTGAAGAAAACATTAAAAAACGTTAGAAAATTACAACAAAAGCAATTTTATCCAGTATTTCAATAAAAGAGTTACGAATATATGGAACTGCTGTCGAATTATGAGGAGTGTGAGGAGCTGTGGTTACGTTTAAGTTGTGGGATTCCGAAATGTGTGTCTGCTATAGTCGTCGTTGTCCAGTAAGCAGTGTATTGGGTTATTAGACGTGAGGCCACGGTACCAACCCCAGGTCGGACATCTCCAGCAAAGCGAAAAATGAACAAATTTTTTTACTTTGACTTCCGCTCACCAGTCTACTGGCAAAAACTCTGAGATTAAAGAAAATTGCCACGTAAAAGTTCCTCAAAAAATCTATTGTTCAAAGTCGATTTTATAGTGTAGGTTTCGCCCCTAATGCAGAAAATTATTACACACAACATGAGTATTGTGAGAAGTTAGATCGTAATCCTAACTGAAATGTTATAATGATCAAATCGTGTATGAATGAATGTGTACAATCATAAGAATACAATCTTATTGTATTAACAAAATAATTCATAAATGTTCGTTGGGTTTTTTTTCATACTTTTTATTTGAAAATGAAGCTTCCTCACATCAAACAAAGACATGAATTCATACGTAAACACCTTCATTCATTTGTTGGCATTTAAGCTACCAATTAGTGTTCCAGTTTTTGTTTTTGTTTTTTTTCTTTTTGCCAGCTTTGCTTTTGGTTTTGTCTATC
>QOCX01006710.1:0-11007 GCA_005959815.1 Sarcophaga bullata
TCTCAACAGCTGACCAATGTTTTGGTAAATAAGGCCAAAAAACCCATAAAGTAAAAAAGAATGTGGATTTCTTGAAGCGCAATTATTTATTGCCTATTTTTTATAAAATACTGAATTAATAAGACAATAACAAAAATGTATTCCTCCCTATTGGCAAAGCAACAATTCAAAATAATAACAAGTTTATGGCAAAAACAACAATTGCAATTATTAACAGCATGTGTAATTAAAAGTACATTTCAAACCGGTGCTTCTAATAAGAACTATGCAACAACAATTAGCAAATCACAAAATGAAAAGGAACTAAATTTTCGGAGCACTTTGAACCAAAAAGGATTACATCAAGATGGTAGTCAAGATAAGTTAAAACAGGGTAAACAATTGGAAATAAGTGAAACGGAAGATGAAGCCAATATTTACAGCAATGGCGATGAAATTGATTCCGGTGCACAAAATTTCAATTTCAAGCAACTGTTATACACAGAAGGAGATGTCCTTTTGGATCAATTAAATTCGTGTGAGAGTTTAAAGCAAGTAAGTTTATTATTATATTAGAGAATAAATTATAATTTATAGTTGAGGACAGAAAATTGTAACAATTAATAATAGTTAATTTCCAAATGATGAAGATATAAAATTTAAAAATAATTAATTGAAGAATAAAATATGACTTAAATAATATGTAAGTGAAATGATATCCTTCATCTCCGCCCGAAATTGACTTTATTTAGTCGAATTGCATTAAGGATAGATAAATATTTGTTCAATAATGTAAAGGTAATTGCTTTATGCCTTTGCATAAAGTTTCTATTGCAGCATGATATAGTGAAATTTCAGAAAATATTCCTATGTTACCTAGAGTCTATTTTAATATTCTTCTAATCAAAGAAATCAAAACACACTTGTTTTCGAACGGAATTTCTCCAATTTCTATGTTAAACTGCTTAAAGTTCATAAAAAATTGAATATTTTTGTCTAATGATTTCTTAATAATATTCAAAGTGACGCGATGACACATACTTATTCTTCCATGGAAATTTTACTACTTAGAACTTTTTTTGTTTAGAATTTCATAACATTTTTAATATTTGCGTACATGCGTATGTATAAAGATAATATTTAACATTCAAAATTAAAATCTGATCAGATAAATAATTATTATAATTGTTTTTCCGTTTAATTATGGAATGTTAGTACTGAGACATATTTGTTGTTAGCCATTTAAATTCTAAAAACAGTAGAATTATTTAAAAATATCTTCTTTATCCATATTTATAACTCATTAAGAATTCTTCAAAAAACTATAGTTTTATTAATACTAAACTGAGATTAATGTTATGGGATAAAAGTATAATGCGTTAATTCTAATGTTAATTTTTTTGCCCCCTAAGTTTACCAATCAAACCTGCGGAATTGTTGAGAGTATTAAATTCAATATTTTGAAGACTTTAATTGTGTAGAAATACAATTTTTATGAGCTGACATAGAAAAACTATAGAAAATATAAAGAAATTGTATGTAAAATTGTAAATTCAATCAGTTTGTTTCACGTGAGAGGATCATCATCATCAATTGGGCGTAAAATACCGATAAGATTAGTTTCTAAAGATATATCTTTAGGTCACAACTGGTCTGTATTATTAAATTAGTTAGATTATTAAATTACATTATGCTGGGTAGCTGCAAATAGCGACATTACTAGTTGAAATTGTAAGATCAAGCTCAACTTGACAGAAGAAAGGTTAGTGAGTTCGATTTATGTCATGGGGATGTAGATAGAACTGCTTTATACTTAATAACCAAAACTCAATCCTGTAGGTACGAAAATAGTCTTAAGTATTAAAGGGACTTGGTATGTCTTATATCATAATTTATGCCTGCAGTTACACAGGCAGAAGTGGCAAGGTAGCCGATTTGTTAAGGAACTGATAAATCTTAAGGACTGCAAGGTTATTAATAGGGTAGGAAGATATTTTTAGGAAGATATATTTAGAGGTATATTTATCTGTAGAACTTTATATCACTCTGATGTATAATTGTTCAGGGACAGTTCAAATTTCTTCCGATTATTCCAGTTTTTCCTCTACCAATTCTTTTCCTTTTTCTGATTCTTCTTAAATTTTATAAAGCTCCACCATCCTAATCTATTTTTAATATTATAAATTAAAAATAAGTAAGAAGTTTTGCAAAAAAAAATTGTGAGTTGTACAGATGGATGTGAAAGTAAAAATAAAACAAATTCATTCCACCCATTCATTAGACACGCTCCACAAAATGCCTAAAATTATCTTAAAACAATAATTTTTGTCTTTTAAATAAAATAAAAATAAAATTTTTGTACCTACCTCTTTAAAAATTTTTTAAGAACGCATTTTGCAGGTTCAGATCTGTCCAATCAGATTTTAGAAAATACATTTCAGATTCCATACATGGATATTCAATGTTCTTAATGACTCATTACTCAGTTTCAGGTCGAAAGTAAATACATACATACATATATATATACATATGTACATAATTGGTCAGTACAACCCTTCAATACATTGCTTATTCATAAGTGATTAGTAACTGTTATCTAACGAAATGTTTCAGATTTTATATAAAATCCATAAATTTAAACAAAAGGATATTCGTCTCAAATCGTTAGCGTAACTAATTGGATTTTAAACTAACTTTTTATTGCGAATAACATATCTACTACCATTTTAAGTGAAGATCTTTTGGATATCTAACTTAAATTTTAAGCTTAATTATACTTTAAATTATTACTTATTTTTTTTAATTTTTTTAGCTTGAAAGTGTCCTGAAAGCTAAACAATCCTACTTACAAAAAGAACACATTGTTCAATCAATTATTTTACTATGGATGTTTAACAGACAATCGAATTTATCTTTTCAACAGCCGTTAGAACAAAAGATCATTGAATTTTTGATGCCAATACTCAATAAATATGTTCCTATATTAAATATAAATGAAATGAGTACGAGTTATTTGTATTTACGTAAAATGGGTGTAGAGAACACTAATCCTGAAATGCAAAAAATTCTTACAAATGCTTTACACGAAATAGAACACTCTGGGGAGGTAGTGTGTCTAGCGGCACTATCTCGTTTAGTAGTGGGCATTAATACAGGTCGAGATTTCTTTACACCCATGCTGTGTGCTAACTTTTTGAGACACTTGAAACATCATGTAGAGAACTGTGCCAGTGAAGATGAGGCACGCATGATTTCCATCTGTATGTTCAATTTACAAGTACTTATAAGCAATGACCTAATTGAATTGTACAAGCAGGAAAGTGACGGATTTATTAGCTTCGGGTGAAATCTCAGCTGCAAGACCAAAGACTGTTATAAAAATTTTAAATCTGCTTAATATGGGCGTGTGGTCACATAGGCATATAGCCTTAATCAGGGATCTGATTTTAAGTTTGCGGCCAGTAATTAAGCAATTAGATGCTAATGATTTGAAAAGTATTTGCCGTATATATCAGTATCATATGGAACCGGCTTCATTACACCAACTACTATCCGAAGCAATGGAATCTTATAACAAATGACACCAGAAACTTTAGCTTGCTTTGTACCATTTTCCCAGCCACAACGTAGAGAAACGTTAATAAATGCCTATAAAGCTTTAATATCATCGCCAGACAGTTGGCAAAGTCACAATGCTACCGGCCATCTTTTTACCATCTTAAGAAGTTTAAAAATATCAGATGTTAAGATTTGTAATATGTATTGGAATAGAGTTATAGCCGAGCTGGATGTTACACCCGAAGAAGTGTTACAATTACGATTTTTAAAGCATTGTCATCGTTATATGAATTTCAATAACAATCTGGGTGGCACGTATAGGCCAATGCACTGGAAAAGAAACTTAGTCAGCTGTTGCATGAGTGCTATAGAGCATGATATAGCGGGTAGAATACCACAAAAGTTTGCACGTTTGCCTCATTTGTGTTTGCCTATGGTCATACGCCTTACAGTTGGAAGAAGTATCCTAATATTCTACTATCGAAAATCATTAACATGGCCGAACAATTTACACCAACTGATTGCTTTTATATCAGTCGTGGTCTACAAATTTCACTTGAAATGAGGTATGAATTGTAAACGTTATTAGTGATGATTTTATAATGAAAATATTTTAAATATTCAGATATCGTTACCAAGTGCCTCAATTGATTGGCATGCAATTGGCCACTATTGACAGCGTTTTAACAGCTTGTGCAGAAAGGCATTTGAATGATGAACATCTAACTGTTACTGATTTAAATATGCTGGTGCGTACCTTAAGTAGTAGAAAAAGTAAGTTTTTTAAACCCTTAGGCATTGGGTATAGTAACGATATTTATGATAATAATTTCTAATTTAAAGGTCTGAGAAATAGCGTAGTTTATCACAAAACCCTGCAAAGATACAAAAATATCTCATGTGATGATTTAAATTCACGAATTATCAAGGATATGTCATATAATTTTTTGGCTACAAACTATTTCGTGCCAGAAGTATTGGATAACATGTTTAACTATGTAGAGAAAAACTATGAACATGTTATGGGCGAAACAGTTGAGAAACTTTTAACCTGTACATATAATTTGGGCTATACACCGCAATCCTATGAGGCCTTACATTATGCGGGGGATATTCTATTAAGGTAAGCTAAACTTTCGTTTTAAAATCATTGGAAAAGTTCAATTATTTCTTTTCTTTTTTCAGAGATTTTGACTATATGGTTGTTTATCTTTAGTTCAGGCATGTTTAGCCTTATGTTTCTATAAGACTATACCCGAGGAACTTATAAATAAAGTATTTTGTTTAAGTTTATACAAAGAGTTGAGGAAGAAATACAAATGTGTTACTCCAAGGTAAGAGCAAAAAGTTCTCTCTGCATTAAAATAAACATAAGAAATTTTTTTTAATTCCTTTGTAGGTACTTATCCGGAACGTGTACTTAATATTGTTTGCAACTAATCGTAGTGTTTGTTTAGATTTTCCTGAAGCTAATATACCCTGGTTCCAACAAATTTTGTTTGAGGGCACAAATTAGTAAAAGTATTGCTCAATTTATTCGTTATTTATAAGCAAGAAAATATAATCTTGATCAGTTTCATATAATTACACAGAACTGCAACGAAAGACTGCCTTTTAGTCGAAATGTTCATAGTTTGCTAACGGCTCTACTAAGGATGAAATCCTACATTAGATGTAATCATACAAGCGCCATACGGTTATCAGGTATTTAATTTACAGTTTTAGAATGAATTCTACAAACATTAGTTTGTTTAAGTCGTAATCAATAGTATTAAATTGGTATCTTGAAGTAGCCGTAGTCTAGTAGACAGTGTTTTGGCTTATTAGACATGAGGCCTCGGTTCAAACCCCAGGCGGATATCTCCAACAAAACGAAATATGAAAAAATATATCTTCGGCGACTTTTTCTCAGCAGATTTCTGACAAAAACTCTGAGAATAAATAAAATAGATATGAAAAATTTCTCAAAAATCTGTCGTTCGGAATCGACTTTCAATTGTAAGTCCAGCCATTGATGTACAAAATGAACACACACTACATAAATGGGGTGGAAAGCTAGGTTGTAATCCTGTCTGAAGGATTTTAATGACCAATTGTGTGTGTATGCATGTTACTTACTCCGCATCAAATGCCCGTCTCGCCGGAGCATTCTTCTCAACTCGAATGACAAGGCCAAGCCAGCGCAACCGCTGGATGTTAATATGCTGCACAACGTCTATGTCGTTGAAGAGCTCATACAGCTCACTGTTAGATCGGATGAGAAAGTTATCTCCAAATCGAACTGAATATCTTACGTAGGACTTTGCTCTCTAATACTGTTTAGGCTGCCGCATGAGTGCTTAATCGTGTCCAATACTCTGCGCCAGAAAGAAGCACGGGGAGAGTATAAGTTTTGTTGTACGAGAGAGGTCTCTATTACCCAATTGCCTATTGAGACCATAGTAGCACCTGTCGGCAATTGTGATTCTGCGCTTGATCTCCAGGCTTACATCATTTTTGGTGTCAACGGCGGAGCCAAGATATGTAAATTCCTTGACCACATCGAAAGTATAGTTATCGACCGTAATCTGAGATCCAATACGCCGCATATCTCTACTTGTCGATAACATATATGTACTTCGTTTTGGCCTCATTTGCTGCCAGACCCATCTACGTGGACTCCCGTCCAATAGCACTAAAGGCAGCAGTAACATCTGGCATGGTACGCCCCATCATGTCAATGTGGTCAGCGTATACAAGCAACTTTTGAAAAATAGTGCCATTGCGCTGCACTCCTGACTTCCGCAGAACACTCTCCATGACGAAGTTGAACAGGTTGCATCTGAAACCACGCACAGTATCAAAAGGTTCGGAGAGGTCCTTGACGGAGTTACAGGAATTGCTCAACGACATTCTGCATAGCCTTATCAGTTTTTATATATGAATGGCAGGACCTACAGTTTAAAGTCGACTCCGAACAACAGATTTTGGAGAATCTTTTCTTGGCAATTTTATTTACTCTCAGAGTTTTTGCCAGAAATCTGTTGAGAGGAAGTCACCGAAGAAATATTTTTTCATATTTCGGCCTTTCTTCTAATAAGCCAACACACTACCTACTAGACTACGGCGACTTCACCGAACTCAGACATTGCGGTAAAAATACGATCCCTTATGGGGATATCAAAGGCTGTCTTATAGTCGTTAAAAAGATGATGTGTGTCATTCGTTTTTCGTGGGTCTTCTGCAGGAAGTATGCATGTATCTTGACAAATAACATGTCGTCACACGTCTTCCGATTAAAGGTTGTTTATCAAATGTATTGAATAAGATCTCGTTATAGTACAACCACAAAGCCAAATTGTTTCCGAGTATCGTGAAATTGTTCTTTCGAGGATATAACAATTGCTTTCCCTAATTCATAATTCTTTCGTATTAATTTTTACATTAATTTTCGTTACTTTTCTTCTTTATTACAGATTGACTTTGTAATAAATTTCGATAAAAACAAAAATCCAATACAAGCTCCTGTTGAAACTACAATGTTAGATCGCATAACCAAGTAAGTATTGCAACAATATTTAGGACTTGAATCCCTGTATGTTAACTATTTTGTTTAAATTAATTTTAGAGTGGCAATACTACTACTTAAACTCGATTCATTTTGTGAGAATGATTTAAAAGCTTTAAGAGGACCAGAATCTTTGAAAATTAAACATTTAGAAATGATGGGCTACAAGGTACTGCATATAAACGAACATGATTGGAATTCAAAATATATGAATGTGCCTGGTGCAAAGCAAAATTATCTCAAATGTCTGCTGCAAATCTCAAACTGAGTACAATACTTGTTAATTATAACACAAATTAATTTAATTACTTGTATAAATTGTAATTGTAATTTATATGTTTTGTATATAAAATTGTTAATTAAGTTTAATTTAAAATAAATTCCAAAGCATAGGCTTTTTTAATATTAAAAATATTTAGAATTTATTTCTAAAAACAATTTAAGAAAAACTTTAATGATATAAAACATAAGAAATTGGTAAATAAATGCACTTCATTACAATTGACGGTACCCACCCCCCCCATTTCATAGGCAGTATTGAACATAATTTGCCAAGGACTGGCTTTAGACTTGCAATTGAAGTCTGGCGAGATGTATGGCCATTGATAGGTGGCAAAGCAACGTTCCGGATGAGGCATCAAAGCCAAATGGCGACCATCTGGCGAGCAAAGTCCAGCTATACCTTCAGTACTGCCATTAGGATTCATGGGATATACTTCAGTAGGTTTACCATTGTCATCTACATAGTGGACGGCTACACATTTTTCTGCTTTAAGGTTTGCCAAAATTTCCTCTGTACGGAACGAGAAGCGTCCTTCACCATGAGCTACCCAACAGCCCAGTATGGAACCTGATAATTTACTTAACATCATGGCTTTGCTATCAGCAATACGCAGTGAAGACCAACGACATTCAAAACGTTCAGATTTATTGTGCAGTAAAGCAACATCTGGTTGGTTGATAACTTCTTTGTCTACGTCTTTTTCGGTTGTTGCTCCCACCCAACCAATTAAACTCATTAATTGACAGCCATTGCATATACCCAATGAAAAGGTGTCTTGACGTTTCTTAAAGGCTTGGAATTGTGGCACTAGTAATTCGCTGAACATTATGTTGGCAGCCCAGCCCTTTGCTGAGCCTAAGGTATCAGCATAACTGAAGCCACCAGGGAAAATTAAACCACGATAACGATCCAAAGTTGTTTTGCCTTCAATGAATATACTATTGAGCCAAAGGAAAGCAACATGATTTAAAAAAACAATACTCACCACTTAATAAATCAGACATGGTAACATCATGTACTTCAAAATTGGCTTTCAACAAAACAGCCATCATTTCACGATCACTGTTAACGCCCTCTTCTCTTAATACAGCAACTGGTACAGACTGTGAAGCACGTTTCAATACCAATTCGGAGCTTAAATCAATTGTGCATTGATATTTGGGACCAGTGCGGTAGTCCAAAGTGTTGTATTCTTCAATAGCACAATCAGCATTAGCTTGTAGTTTTTCCAACTCAAAACTGGTGCGTTCCCACTGCTTATACAGGTTTTTAACAGAATTCTTCAATAAAGTTTTTCCATTGCAAGCAATGTGAACCTTAGATTCTAAACCATATGAATGCGATAGACCGATCAAATAATTTGGCACTCCAGCCTGAGTGAAAGAATTTTGTACATCCTTAATATGCGAGTTGGCCACTTCCAAAACCCAACCGCATTCTTCTGCAAAGAGTACAGCCAATTCCGGCGTATTCTTGCAGGAGTTATCGACATATTCAGTTGATATTTTAGCCAAGGCACTTGTCAGATCGATATCAACTCCTGAGAGACCAGCTAAGGCCATTTCGAGAACACATACTATTAAGCCACCCTCACTTATATCATGGCCAGCCAAAAGTTTTCCTTCTGACAAAAGGTTCTGGGTAACATTGAAAGCGTTTACAAGGATTTCACTTTGTTTAAGATTTGGACATTCATTGCCCTGTTGGCTCAACGTTTGGGCCAAAGCACTGCCACCTAAACGGAATCTATTCTCAATATTAATCCATATCAAAGCAGTTTCTGTTTTATGCAAGGGGCCCTTCAAGTCAGGAGTTATTTTCACACTTAACAAATTTTCTGGGACAAAGGAAGCATATGTGGGAGATAAACCCAAAAGGTGCAGGGAATTTTTATGGTTTTTTTAGCACCAAACCCTTAGCAAGCCATAAGAGGAATCTTTTTGCCACCCATCTACCAGCAATCTAGTCTTTCAATTATTTTGACCACATTTCCCACAAAGGCGTTTCCATACATTGCGGAAGGGCAACCTTCCCAGCCAAATTTTAGCTGGGCCCACCAATCCAATGCCCGAAACATTATAAATCGCCAATTTTCCGAAAATTTTAAAAAAATACCAAAGATTATGACAAAAGCTTTTCTGCCACACCTTCATGCGAGCAAATAAAGCAACCCAGCATCCCAATAGGACCTTTAATTGGGTTGATTTGCCAATTGATATTAGCAATTACCTTGGAGTGCTGAAATGGGACACTGTAACCCCAAAAAAAACCAAAAGAATCAAAGGCCAATGGGTGTATGAAAGGAACAAAAACCCACAATGTTGTTGGGTATTTGAGGGCCGTTAAAACAACAGCGAATCCACTTTTATTGTTTAAAATTATACTTTTACTTTGCCCACGTTTACTAACTGAAAGAAAAAACACGTTTCCAAGCCCTTCGTAATCAAAATGTTGAAGCAATTAAAAGGTAATTAAAAACTGGCTTGGGCAAAACGGCTGGTTTAATTTTGATTATTCTACTTTTAGGCAATTTCACCCCAAACCAATTTTTTCAAATTTCCAATCGAAATGGTTATTGGACCAAATTGGGAATTGATCGGAGTTTTGGCTGTAAGGCTTTTTTTTCAATCTTGCTTCGCTTTTCAAAAAAAAACTTAAAAAAAAAGTTTCCACACGGACCTTCTTTCCAGTTAACCCCACCACAACAAAACTAATGGCGCAACGTTTTTCTTTTTTCTTCCGCAAATTCTTTTCCAATAAAGGGCACGATGTTTTCTGTTTACAAAAAGGTTATGGGGATCGCTTCTCCTGAATATTTCAAAAGCCAACCCCACAATCCAAAAAAGCAATTTAATGGTTGGGGAACGCAATTAATTTCTTTGAAGAAAAATAATGGGCACCAGCAAAACCGGGTTCTACTAACTCTTTCAAAACATTACCATTGCCACCAGCACCCTATAATAACGGTAATTAGACTTTAATATTCTTTTTTAAGATCTTAATATGAGCAAATTACCTGATCATGTATGGCCAATATGGGATTTTGATCACCCATTTCTATACAGGCACGGACAACACGATTCAATTTGTTTTCCATTTCAGCATCACCACGTTGTACTGCATTGAAATCCAGTGAAGAATCATTGGAACCCTGAACCTCCACAGAACTGGCAGCACCACCTCCCACACCAATACGATAGACAGGGCCACCAATCTTAGCCAAAAGATTACCTAAAATTATGTACATTTTGATATTATTTTCATGGCTAGACTCTACAAAATTTTGGATGTTACGGATGCGGCCGTTATGTGGCCGAACTTACCTTTTTGAGGATCAATTTTGTGACGCATTGTAGATTCCATTATGCCCATACCACCACTGAACATAATGGGTTTGACATATTCATCACGTTCGCCTTGGGCATTTGTTAGACCATAAGAATTAACAAAACCAGTAATAACAGGCTCGCCAAACTTATTACCATAATCCGAAGCACCATTACTAGCTTCAATAAGTACCTTCAAAGGTTTAGCAAATGAAGAGGGATATTCATAATTGGGATTTTCATATGGTTGGGGATAACCTAGAAAAAAACCGGGACACAAATATGGTAACAAGTCAAGACTTCAAATTATTCGT
>QOCX01006712.1:0-11005 GCA_005959815.1 Sarcophaga bullata
ATTGTTCAGATAGAGAAACTGCTTAATAAGATCTCGCTGTTCTGTGTATCTCAACTATAGCAACGTGTTGATTAAGCACACATGATTACTGATTACTCATAGATTACTTTCATACAGACTTAAATAATTGGTCATTACAACCTTAGTCAGGATTAAGACATAGCTTCTCACACGACTTATGATGTGTGTGTTAATTTTACGCATGAGTGATAGGACCAACAGTTTAAAATTGAAGCCGGACGACAAATTTTTGAGAAACTTTTCATGGCAAATGTTATTTACTCTCAGAGGAGGTTTGAAAATGCCAATACTATACCCACTACTAGACTACGCCAACTTCTCATAGATGACCTGCCACATATGCCACCTGATAACTAAAAAAACCCCACCATAGTGCATACATATATTTATCCCATTGGCTTGGTGGAGCATACAATAACAATTGAATTCAAAAGATTCCTTTGCAAATGTAAATGAAAACAATAAGAAAGGAAAACGACGATTTAAAAGAAAATAAACGATAAAAAGAGCAATTAAAATTTTTTTGTAATTTATTTGCTTTTGAATTCATTTTCACAAAAAAACTACACGGATTCGCCACTATCAGATGAACACCACAATGCTTATGTAAACAACTCTAATAACTTATGAAGAAAGCTTTTAAAAAGTTTTCAGATTTAATATATGGTGTAAGTACTTATGTGATATGTTATCTGCCTTAAGCACAATACCTAGGCTCTCTCTGGCATAACAAACTTTGAATTTTAACATCGGCTGCCTATATAATTCAGATAATGTTTAGTCCATAAAACCCAGTTTGAGGACCTTATCAGGGTCTAGTAATACTATTCCATTGTAAAAATTCTATCCATTTAGGAAAAAAATTTTCTTTGACTGAACTTAACTGTTACGAAAGCACATTATTGTGCATTGAAGTTTATCACTTAGTCGACCTCCACCTATTGTGGGGTTTGTTATTCTGTTTTCTGTTAATCAGAAATTATATTTGCACGCGACTCATTTCAAAAGAAGTTAAATTTTATGTGGTAGAGATGAAATTAATGTTTTAAATTAAAAACTTTATAGTTTATTTACATTATTTGTTAACAAATTAAAAACAAATATTTCATGAAATGCTTCTTGAAAAATACAACGAAAGCAGT
Source organism: Sarcophaga bullata (assembly GCA_005959815.1). NCBI lineage: Eukaryota > Metazoa > Arthropoda > Insecta > Diptera > Sarcophagidae > Sarcophaga > Sarcophaga bullata. The sequence goes on from QOCX01006712.1 coordinate 1,164, forward strand.
GTGAAGCTTATATTTGTTTGATATTTGATAAGAAAATATTTGCCTGCCTGCATTTGTATGGTAAGAACATTTACGCTTCGTACATGGAGTGTTCAAATAATTATTATAAGTTTTAGAAGCGAGGAATAAGAAATATTAACCAAAAGGGTATTGAAAAATAAAAAAACAAATTTTGGTTCAATGTTCGAAGTTCCTGGAAACTGCAGCCAATACAACAATGCAACATATTTTTACAGAGAACGGTGTTGCAAGAAAATGGCAATTCTTTTGCACGTACATTGTAAATAATTCGAATAATAAACTCGAATAATAAACTCGAATAAGGGTTGTCATGTCCATCTTAAAGGAACTTAAATTTCAACAATCAGTTGACTGACTGACTACGGCAGACAAATTGCTCTAAAAGGCCATCGTTATCTTAATGATTATGGTGATTGATGAACATGGTCATCTTAACACAACTAGCAATACAGTCTTTAAACACAATAACAGATGATAGCCAGGATATCACAATTATTGTGCTTTCAGCACGATATTTTAGAATCATGCTTAGCATTGATTCGAAAAGCTGTTTATGCTCCACTATATTTAAATCGTTTAATGTGAAATTTTCTAACTAACATCTTAGTTTTGATATTATAAAGAGGAAAAAAAATTTGAGAAAAAGGAATGTTGCCTGAAAAATGTTCTCAAATATGTTATTCGTTTTCGAAGTTAAATTGTAGGCCCTGCGGCAATTCTGATTATAAGGGTGTAATGGCCAATAATGTATGTATACAGGAGGTGAGCATCAAAAGAAACTAAAAAAATATACATTAATAAATTACCGTTATTTCTATTTTAAAAATGTTTCATTGCCAGTTTTTAAAATTGAAACAAAGAAAAATTTTTGAAAAAATTTCAAAATATTGCCCAAATTTTTTCGGGCACTCTCGTTTAGTGTGAAAAGTTGAGTTAGAATTCTATCCTTAGTGTACAGTTTCTTTTGATGCTTACTGTGTATAAGTATTTAAATAAACGATCTTGAAACTAACTCACAAGTTTAAATAAAAACAATCCTACGAAGTGAAGAGCTTTTAAAAAAATTGCTTGTCTATCACATCACTTGCTCAACTTAAATTATTGTCCAGCTCTTGATGATTTCATGCAGTACAGTCTGCTCCTATAGAGGACGTAAGCAACTTTTACTCAATGTATATAATTTATTTTGTATCTATGTATGCGTGTACATTATGCTACATTAAGCAGTTTTAAATGAATTCCTTTAAGAATTAAACATAACAAGTGGCATGGGACAACAACAACAACAACAACAACAACAGCAATCCTTAAATAAACATTACGATTTTCCTAAAATTTGTTTTCCTTTATATTTCTTATCACAGAGCCTAACACAGTTTAAGTTGAGTATGAAGGACCAAAAACTTATATTTTGTCCTTCAAATTGTATTACGCACAGAAATTGCCTTGAAAAGATTTACTCACAACAACAAAACAAATAAAAACAAAAACAAAAACAAAAGTTACTTAATTAATTAGAACAAGTTAGTCAGAGTATTTAAGCAAAACCCACAAGATAAAAATAAAACCATAACAGTTACATGAAATGTGTACCAAATTTAATGAACTCTCAACAAAAAGAGCAAGGGAAATAGGAAATGGAAAAATAAAACAAAAGGAAATTTAAGGAAAATAGTTTTTTTATTGATTTAACTACACAATACAATACGACAACGATGGTTTATTATGCCTTGAAACCAAATAAACATGGCATCGATAATTAGCTGTTACACACGTATGTACAAACAAACGAAATTATTTTCTTGTTTGTTAATTTGCTAAACATTTACAGGAGGAAAGGGGAATAAATAATAAAGCAGTTTCTGGTTGTTTTGGAGTATTAGGTGTGCTTGCTTTCTAATCGTTATAATTTTCAGGTTCAATGTCAAACTTAATTAATTGTAATCCACGTTGAATTAGTTACAATGGTATATGATAGCTACGCTTGTAGGTTAAAATTATTTCCAATATTATCTGCGTCAAGTAGTGTAAATTGTTTAGGAATTGATACACTAGGCAAGAGGTTTTACAACATTTATCATGATATCAGTACATTATAATTGCTTTCACTTGCTATATAACATTTGGGTATTTCGTTACAATCAATTAACATACAGTGAGCTGCAAAAAAAACTATACACTAAGGATAAAATTATAACAAACACCAAACACTCAACTTTTACCAGTTAAGGAAAGTGGCCGAAAAAATTGGGCAATATTTTGAAATTTTTTTTGTAATTTTTTTAAACCAATTTTAAAAACTGGCAATGAAATAATTTTAAAATAAAAATAACAGAAATTTTTTAATTTTTATATATTTTTTTAATGTACGGTTTCTTTTAACGTTCACTGTAGTTAGGTTGAAATTAAATTTCTTTTTATGTTCTTAATATTGTAAAATCTTAAAAAAAATCTATTGAATATATTAGCATGAAATAATGTGTTTAAATTTCAATTTAATATGCGTTAAAAGAAAGGCATTACATTCTACATCTGAAGCCACAATTTAATATTCAGTTTCAAAAAATTTTATTTTCTTAAGAATTTCAAATTGGTTTCCTTTAAATGCGGTGTAATGTTATAACTTCTTTCATTTTGATTTCCCATAAAAGTATACACGGGTATATAATAAAAGTATTAAAGCATTACACATACAACGTAAGCAAATAAATGTTGTCAATTTAATTTCCTGAAAAAAAGTGTGTTGAATGGGAACAAAAAACTGGAAATCAAATTAAGAAAAGAATTATTTCCCTAACTGATGAATGATAAAAAAAAAAATTAAAGGATATGCCTTACAGTCAATATCTGTAGTAGTTCTATACATATCAAGAGAGAAGTAAATACAAGTAAATACAGAAAAAAATAATTCAAAATTAATATAAATATGATTATATTCACTTTAATATATTTCTAAAAAGTTTTATTTTTTTCCTTTATTTTTTATTTTTTTAATAACAACGTGATTGTTATGATTATGGCTCTTTACCATGTAAATCTAATCCAATGTGTAAACAATTAAATGTAAACAATGTCCATACTGTGCAAAATTGTTACCACCATGAATGGGTATTTTGTTGTTGCATCATTGATCAACAATATAGGCAATGATTCGTGTAATGAAATAATTTATTCGCTCGATTTACTAAACTAATCAAACTGGCAATAAAAAATAATTGTTTTTTTATTTATTATCTCCCGTTATATATTTTTTATATTGTTGTCATGCAAGTGAGGTGGAAGGAAGTGAAAGGAGAAAATAAAAGAATTTCAATAACAGACAAAGTCAGTTCGTCACTCACAAATGAGAGTGAGAATAGTCAATTAAATAAGAGCAAAAAGAGGTTAATCAAAGTAATGAACAACATAACCTATACAAGGAATTTTATTTTTTAAATTTTAAGCATCATGATGCCTTCAAATAAATTTAAATCGAAGAAAATTTTGTCATTTAAATCATATTAAAAAGTAGATTTTTTAAAAGCTCTTCTGCATTATACTCTGCGTTATTCAAATAATTTTTTCTACCCGAATTGATAAAATTTATAAATTAAAAACAAAAACAATTGCATCATCATCTATCACATAAGCAACTGCATGAATACGTAACACAAACATCAAAAGCATCATCATCAATAAGAAACAATAAGAGTTCAACAATTAAAGCATCGCGTATGTGTGCGCTGTTGTCATCATTTCCATTGGCATCCATGACAACAAAGGCATCAACATCATCAATGTCAGCCTCTACAATGAACGTTTTAAAGTGGGCGTGAATTAAGTCTTACAAACAAATTGCACAAAATCAACGTTTGCAAATATTAATTGACAGGCGAACTATACAAGGCGGATGAAATGAATTTGTTATGCCATCTGCGTACAAGACTGACAAGCATGCAAATAAGCATTAATTTTAAGCGAAAATGTCTTTAATTGTGACGTTTTAATTTAATTCTTTTAAGACACACACAGCCTTTATTTCTTTAAGAGCTTAAATATATGAAATTTAAATAAGACGAGGAAGACTAAGAAGGATTAGAAAGTATTTCTTAAAGCTCATTAACTTCATTTTTATTCAGCCCTGTAATGTTTAATTTAATTTAACGTAATAAAACAAATTTACTCAGTTAAGCTGAAGATCTGGTATTAGATTTTAATCCAAACTTGTTTTCTTTTGATGCTATTAGGCTGAAAACTAATCTGGTTTAGTTGTCAATCCTCGCAATACAAAAATGATGCTGTTCAATAGTCCAAACAAGATACCTACTTTTAATTGAATTAACCTTTAAGCTGTTCAACTAACCTTATTCATAAGGGTAAAGTATCTGTAAATTATTTTAGAAACCTCTCCTGGATAATGATGTAGAGACGATTCTCTTCATACACCACCATAGCACTCCCTACTTTTATAGATAAGAAGGACTTGGGTGCACAAGTTCCCCACTAACCTTGTATTGCAGCAGACAACACAGCTGGCTTCAGAAAGGCGCAATTCACTTAAAACTCTTGGCCCAGCTAGAATATAGGAGCCCTAAACGTCTTCGTGTCCTTTTAATGTTCTTAGAAGAAGATTGAATTTTGGGCTTTAAACTAAAGACAATCCAGAAAATACCGATAATGTCCTTCAAAATGCTGGACGGAGTAGGTGTCCTTTCCTATAAGTTATCTAACTTTGCAGCACTCAAGTGTAAAGATTTTTGGGAAATGGGATTTTCTCTGAAAATTTGCTGAAGTTCATTATAGTTAAGCATTTCACAGAGAATTTTTTCAATAGTAACTCGTATGATTAAAACTGGGTATTCTCCTGTAGTTATATAAGAGGATTTAAATTCGTTGGCATCATTAGGGCATGTTAAGTATTGACTGGACTGATCCAATTAATAAGAAGACTTATTTTGTTCTTGCAGGCCACTGCTCCATCGGAAAGCATGCGTAAAAATTCTGAATTTCTTCTAGTGACTTCTACAGGAGCTAAGAATATGTGCTTGTGGGACTAGATTATGTTTCATTTCATGTATCAGTGCCAAGATCTTGTCATGAAATTATTTCATTTTATTGTTCATTTAGGCATGTGCTGTACTTGATAGGCCTACATGGAACGATGTAAAGAATAAGGGAACTTATAGTGTGTTTTCCTTAAATGTCATTGCTTTCTAATGCACTATGGATGTTGTTACAGACCACTGCCTATAGACATTCGAAGGCATGTCTATAGATTCGTAGGTCCATCGAATAACTTCCTGCAGATCAGGAGTAGCTTATAATTACACGTGCATGTCACAGCCAAGATTTTTCCACGAATTTATTCCTTTTGTAGCCTCCGACATAGCGCATATTTGACTCAATCTGTCTTATAACTTTGATTAAAAAATTTCAATTCAGAAAAAAAAAGATCACAAGAATAAAACCAACAAACTTGCAGTTCAACCTCACATTTTTAGTCAAAGAATCTAAAAATTTTCAGAAAAAAATGTTTTTTTTTTTAAATTCACCAGAAAAAATTAGCAACTTGATAACTAATTAAATGGAAAAGAATAGTAAATGGAAATGCTTTCATACCCTTCCAAAAAAAAAATGGAAAGAAGGAAAAAAGGACTGAATCCTTGACTTTCTGAATGTAAAAAACTTTTTAAATGCCCTCAGCTCTATGTAAACACTTTTCCTTTAAATGTTCATTTCAATGCTGCTTATGGTTGTAACCCACTTTTTGCTGTACTTTTGCAGGACCATGTGTGTGTATATATAATAAATGTATGCACATATGAACAGATGTGGTATAAAAATAATAACATGGCCGCAAACTTCGGTTGGAAACAATGTTGGAATCATAAGAGGATAGCAACATAAATTCAATGTCTTGTTAGGACTTGAAGGCTTTATTAAGGCATATATTCCTAGTATTTCATTCAGCCGTGCGTTTAATTTTTCTTCAAAACAAAATCATCAATAAAATTCGAATTGTATTAGCTCTTCCAAAAGACATGATCTTGTTCATCTACTATTATTCTATACTGTAAAGAATTAGGTGAAGTAATACTCTGTTATTATATCACATCCTCGGGTGTTAAATGTAACACACACTTTTTACCTTTCCAACCGAGCGCATTAATAAATTTACAGAAAATCTTTCTTTATCTTACCATCAAGCACAAATGTATGTGAGAATATCTTGCCAAAAAAAATGTTTCTCATTCTGTTTTTACAACTTTTTAAACAAGATTACGAAGGAGAGAATGAAAAGAAATGAAAAAGAACAAAAATTTTCAAAATAATTTATTTTTACGGCATTTAACAACAACGGATAATTATGGTTTGAAAAGAAAAAAAAAAAAAAAAAGAAAAACTGAAACTGTGTACAAATTTATTTCCTTTTGTAAGAAAATAATTTAAAAAACTTTTTACTGTGGTTTTAAATATGGTGTCATAATGAGAGGCTACAATTTGAACGTTTTGCTTTGCCAAAAAGAAAACCTGAAATAAATTTGTTCAGATTTATTTTGTTTTCCTTTTTTATTTTCACTTTCCATTATGTATGTAGTATGTATGCATGTATGTATGTATGTGTAGAAATGTAATAAAAAGGAAATTAAATTTAAAAATTTTTTTCTTGAATTCTTTTTATAAAAAAAGAAAAACTTCCCAAAGAATTTTTCAATTGTAAAGAAAGAAGGAAAATCGTACACAATTAAAGAATAATTTTAAATTTTGGAAAAATATTAAATAAATTTTAAGAAATTTTATTTCTTTTCATTACAAGTTTTATTTTTTGGCTATTGTGACTGCAAAAGTTAATTCATTTTGTGGCGAGTGAAATTGTAAAATTACGTTCACCACACAGACTACATCACGATTATGGCAAAAGTTTAATAATATTGATCCAATAACACCAAACAATGTAGGAAATATTTAACACTGCAATTATTAAGAAATAATTTCTATAGAAACCCATCATACACACATTGCTGAAGGTTGCTTTCAACCGTTTAGTCGGGATTACAACCTAGCTTCCCATAACTTACCTATGTAGGTGTGTGTTAATTTTATCCATGAGGGAGTGGGCTAAAGCTTAAAGTGGACTGGAAATTACAGATTTTTGAGAAACTTTACATGATAATTTCATTTACTCAGAGGTTTTTGCCAGAAAATTGCTGAGAGGAAGCCGTGAAAGAACAAATTTTTCATATTCTGTTATGTTAGAGATATCTTAGCCAAAGATTGAACCACAGACTCTCTTCTAATGTATAAAAAACACTGCCTACTAGGCTAAGGTGACCTCATTTTATCTAATATCCAGTTTTCAAATGTTTAACACTCCTAAAGTCAACAATACTGACAGCCACATAAGGGCGAAAAGCCACTCTTTCTCTCTCTTTCTCTGTTTAGTTCTTAGAACCTCCCTGTATTAAAAAAAAAAAAAAACAAATTTATCGAAAAGTAAAGTTTTCTGGTTCAAAAAATTTTTGAGAACGCAAACAATTTTTCTATGAACACTTTAAGACTTTGTAAGCATTACTTCGATGGTAGCCTATTGGTAAGAAATGTCATGCCATTATAATCAGAAACTTTAAGCAAATGTCAGCTGTCAAAAAAAGGTAAATAAATAAATAAGAAGCATGGTATGCAATACCGATAATTATAAGAAATCGATTATAAATATTAAAAAACACTAGTAAACTGCTCTTGCTGCATGTTGCACTGGTTGTTGTTGTTGCTGCTGCTGCTGCTGCATGTGTATTCGAATAGTATTTTCCTTTTATTTCTCTCATTATTGACATTTTCTTAATTGTGCACGTAGCATGTTTACGACGCTGTCACTTGCATATGTTGGTATGTACAAATTTATGCTTTTACAGTGTGACGAATAATATAAGGAACTTTACAAAATTTAGTGTTAATTTCTTTGGAAATTTAAAACGGGTATTAATAGCTATATGCGCAGAATTCTTCTAATGTAGAGTGCTTATGAGCTTGTATTAGCTTCCTGGGTTGCTTCTTTTCAATTTCAAGGGAACCCTATGATTTCGATTCTGTCGATTTCTCTCGAGTTTTTCGTGATGTGAATTTTTGTTTTATTCGATAATATTTTCCACTCTGTTGTTCGAATAAAAAATAACTTCGTTTAGGCAGATTGCAGCAGTTATAACAGGAATACTGTTACTATTTTTGATGTATTTCTCATTAAAAAAGGATTCAAAAAGATTTAAGGATTAAAATAAAATAAATTTTGTTATGCTTACGTGTTAAGTACGTCTACTTAAAAATTATTATCTGGATCAGCTGGACACTACGTCCCCAGGATGATGCAATATTTTATATGTACGTGTTTAATAGAAGAAAAAAAGAAATTATCATTTGCCATGAATAATTTGAGGAATTAAAATTGAATGGATTGGATGGATGGATTCTAATGTGAGAGTAAAGAAAAGACTTTTTATTTATTTTTTTATTATTATTTTTATCTTAATTAAAAAGCATAGAAAAGCAAGAGTTACGATATGCTAAATTTATTTAAAAAAGTTTGTTTTTAATTGGGTGAAGTGAGAAGTGTTTTAATATTTTCTATGTTTTTTCAATAAATTAAAGAAAAACAAGGCGTGTGTTTATAAAAAAAACAATTACCATTTGACAATAAAAAAGTAAAGGCAGGCATAAAAATTGAAGAAGGTCTATGAAAATGAAGCTGGACTACGATAAATAAACGATTCTATCACATGCCGTAGAACTAAATAAAAGACAAAAACGCCACTAAAATGTGTGCAATTTCAACCCTGGTTATAAGCCGATGCACTGGTACAATAATAAAAAGTATGTAAGATTAACTCAGTTTTAAAAGTCACTCAAAACAATTACAATTAGTTTACGCATTGTAAATTTTATGAGGATAATGACCTCAGCCAAGACAAGTATTGTCAATAAATCCTTGTTTCTAGACCTCTCAGTACCGGAAAATGTCAGAGTAGATGTGTTTATAGACTCCTCTTCTTTGAAAATATCATACATTAAGAATTTTGGGCGTATAGACCTAGGGAACAATGTCTCATATGACTACTATGGGGATCACAAAATAGATTATTGGTAGACTTAACGTAAGTCGTGTCCTCTCTATACAACTCACTTTTCAATTACCCAATGACTATAGGTTTTTACTTTTTCCTATTCCATGTTTAGACTAATAATCTCTAAGTTGCGTGCTATCGGAAAATAGTTAAAAGATGGACGGCTGCTGACCTTGGTTTAGAGTGGCAAAAAATAATTCACACAACCACCGTCATTCGCTACTTTTATGGCTCCAAAGAGATATTTGCCATGTGTCGAGAGGATGACAGGGTATTTTTGTTCAGCAATATGATAATAATAATAAGAAATAAGAATTCGTTGTTGTTTAGTACGTAATGTATTGACTTATTAGAAGTAGGGCCATGGTTCAAACTCCAAGTCAGACTTCTCCAGCAAAACGAAATTTGAAAGAATATTTTTATGGCAGACTTCCTCTCTTCAGATTTCTGACCAAAAAAACCTTGAGAGTAAATAAAAATTACTGTGAATGGTTTTTCAAAAATTTGAAGTCTGTAAGTCCCTTCAGTCATGAATAAAACTAACATACGCCAATGAAGTAAGATAAGATAAGATAACAGATTTATTGTCTCAATTAGCTTTGTTAATGATTGCTATAGCTTAAGGCTTTCTCCTGCGTTCAAATTTGTACATTCTGAGGAAGATGATTCCAAATCTACTGTCAACAGAGCATAGAATTTTTATTTGATGTTATTTGCTAGGCGTTT
>QOCX01006713.1:0-11004 GCA_005959815.1 Sarcophaga bullata
TAGACGATATGTGGACAAGAAATATAGGAGTTTTGGACAAAACATAGACGAGGTATGATGAAGACATAGGCCAGATATGGACAAGACATAGAATAGTTATGGGCTAGACATATACGAGATCTGAACAATATGTGGGTGAGGTATGAGGACGGTATAAGCCAGATATGGACAAGGCATAGACGGGGTATGACTAGGCATTAACCTTGATTGGGACCAAACAAAGCCATGATATGGCCAAGACGGACCTTATAAACGATATGAACAAGACCTGAACTCTACACCAAGTCAGCATTAATTTTTATCATTTCCCTACACAGGTCTTAAAGAGTCACCCTTTTCTACTTTCCATGCCTTTTTTTATTGTTGTTTTAATAACGATATACATACATACACACACACTCTGAAAAGTGTTGAAACTAATAACTATTACAAAATTGACACTTGTCTGTCACATTTGTTCGGGCAAATAGTTGCCAAACTCAAAATAACAATGAGTGACGACAGACAGTTTACAATTTTTCCAATGTACTTGGGAAAAGGAGCTTAAAAGACAATTTTTAACGATTTAGTATATAAAATTCTTAAGGAGCTCTTTGTTTTTAGGACAAAGAAAAATTAAAAAAATTTTTTATTTTAAATTTTGCCACTTAAGCCCTTTTTTTTAAATTCCTATTAACCTATACATACTGTTGTTTGTATAATCAGTCACATGGTGATTATTAAGCTCTCAAATAACGACAGGACAATATGTCAGCAGCACTTAACAAATGTTTGTTGCAGCAGCTTTTATGTTTCATTCGTTTTCTTAAGCTTGTCAGGAATTTCTTCAAAATAACAACAACCAGAACAATAAAAAATTTTACAAAAAAAAAAACACTTTTTTTGAAAGCAAATCTCCATAAATCGCCTGAATTTTAAAGATTTGAAAACAATTTAAAAACAATTTTGTTTAAACGCTTAACATGTAGAAGAGAGAGAGAGAGAGAGAGAGAGACTGAGATTGCTTGCGTGAATCTCTTTACCCATGTGTGCAGGCAGTTACGCAATAAATTGCTGCCTGTTTATCTGTTTTATTCAATCTCCTTGGGCCATAAATTTTCCTTTTTCCAGAGCTAATTTATCAATATTTCTGATGGTTTTTCGTGTTTTTTTTTTGTTGTTTTCCTTTTGCTGTCACTGTAAAGTCACTTTTGAAGGTAAAGTTCAGTGTTGGCAATCACCAACCGAAACACAGAAAATGAGAAGAAAGCAGGAAAAGCGAGGTGTTTGAGAAATAGTGTGGGAGAAATTAAGAAATACATAAAGGCCTTATAAAAAGATATAGAGGATGCAACTTTAAAAAAACGGAGGCAGACGTGCTAGACATAGAACTAGACGTAGGACTAGACATGGAACTAAGACGTAAGGACATAGGACTAGAGCATAGGACCCTAAAGACCTGATCGACAATAGACTAGACATTAGATCTAAAAAAAAGAATAGACTAGACATAGACTAGACATAGACTGAGACATAGATATAAGACATAGACTAGACATAGACACTGACATCTGTTGATAGACATAGACTTAAGACAAGACTAGACATAGACTAGACATAGACTAGACATAGACTAGATTGTACACGTAGACATAGACTCAGACATAGCTTAGACATAGACTAGACATAGGCTAGACATGAGACTAGACATAAGACTTAGGACACTAGACAGACATAGACTAGACATAGACTAGACTAACTAGAATAGACTAGACATAGACTAGACATAGACTAGACATAGCTAGACATAGATAAGACATAGAAGACATAATAGATAAGACATAGACTAACTAGACTAGACATAAGACTAGACATAGACTAGACATTGAGACTAGACATAGACTAGACATAGACTCGACATAGCTACGACATAGACTAGACATAGACTAGACATAGACTAGACATTGGACTAGACATAGACTAGACATAGACTCGACATACACTCTTTATAAGTCTTGCGGCCTAGATTTAAAAGAATTTGTATAGGAATCCAGTACAGACTTATGGCCTTGGCCATAGAGAAAACTTGCCTTGTATCTTATCTTATCTTATGCCTTAGGGCTCCGTATAAAGCAATATTATTTCCTGCTTCAACTATTGCCTGGAGTCTAATTTGAAAATTTCGTAATTAATAGCTCACCCTCGTATCATTTTATCTTGAAAAATATTGCCTGCAATTCGCATGCATTTTCAAATGCTTTGACATTCGATTGTATGTGTGTAGTAATGCGTGAGGAAATGTTACAACTTTCTCTCTGTGTCTCCCTCTCACTATGTTCTCATTCTTTTTCTATTTTAGTATTCAAAGGCAATCTTTAGTGTAAGTGTGTGTGCGAACGAGTGTGCGTGTAGTGTTTGTAAGCCAATAAATTCTAATAATACCACATACTCGCATTGTGTTTAACAATTCACAAGTTGTAAGAGTGTTACAATTTTCCATAGAAGAAAATTAAAGGGAGAGAGAGAGATAGAGATAGAGAGTGAGAATGTGGGATATATTGAGTAGCTATACTGGGGACATCTTTAAGCATATTAGAGTTGTGTGTGTGTGTATGCTTATATGTGGGTTTTGTTTTGTTTTTTTTTTTCTTAATGGAAAAAGAGAGTGTTAATGCAAGAGTACATAGAGATGAATTGCTGTTCTGTTATGCAAACTCGGTGTTAGAAAAAACAATGACAACAACAACAACAACAACAACAATAAAAGAAACTGAAAACAATAATGACAATGAAAATATAACACACAAACGCACACAATTGAAGAATAACCGTATACTACTTAGACACACTTGTTTCATTTTCTGCCTTGCACTCTCTCTCACTCACTTTCTCAGCACTTTTCTGTACCTATACTAGAGAACAATTGCTTGGTTTTTGCTTATTATGGCAGCTTAAATCATTGTTCACCTAAAATCCGGCCACATAAACCCTTGAGTTCTGTACCGATTTCTCTAAATGCAGATTAATGGTTCGTACCTTAGATTCTCTTGTAGGTTGGCTGATGACGGCTGCAGTTTTTTCCGGGCTAAGTTTATGGCCTCATTGAGAGCGGCACATAGCTTAGGGTAATTACTTGTTTAGTCAAACTAGCCAGACTGCGATCAAGTCCCTAACGAATATCAGCTTGACGCCGATAAATGCGTGAAGATTTAGTAGGATTATGTGGGCTCCAGGATCCAGACATTGGTTTGTCGTTTAACAAGGCAGGAGCGTACAATATTTGATATATTATAAGGACTTCGGTGTGCCATTTGCTGAGTATTCTCTGAGTGTGACCGCGAAACTGAGTATTTTTTGACCGTTGTATGGGGAAGTTTAAGCTTTTGTCAGCTCAAAGAACTTTGTCGCCCATAAATGCGTGAAAATTTAGCAGGATTATGTTGGATCCAGCACCCAGATATTGATTTGTTGTTTAAGAAGGCAGAAACGCTTGCGGTTCTCCCAAGCCACTATTCAACTGGATGGCATGAAGATAGACTTGGCATTACTGCAAATAACTACAGCAGAAGCTTTGGGACTTTCAGCTCGTGTATCAGTGGCTGGTTCTTATGGGAAGAGCTCGAAACCTCTCATCCTTGTCAAGTTGTCTTGTCCGAGATTAATGTAATCACTGTATAATCCAGATATTCCACTTGGAAAACTCTTAAAGAACCCTAAACGATACTTCAACAGTTGTAGATCCCGTTCGGCGTTTTAATTTCTTAAAACACAGTCTTCAGTATCTAGATTATATAGGAACGAGTATAATTCCCATCTATAGTCGGCCGGATTTTATGTGAACAATGCTTTGCATACACTCATACAGGCAAAACCAATACTTGTCAGTGACAATGACATTTTACACAGGTATTCAGGGAATAAACAAAACAACTGTTAAAGAAAAACATAAAAAATACTACAACTACTGCTACAACTACTACCACTACTACTATAACTACTACAACTATCACTACCACTTATACTATATAACGGTAACCATAACATAACAAATGCTTAAACAAATAACATGAACATACTCATGTTCATGTTCATGTTCATGGTACGCCAGAATACAAATGCCAGTAGAAGGGTAGACAGACAGACAGCATCATCAAAACAAACTAACAAACAACACCTCTAGACTAAAAATATTTCGACACCACAGTGTAACGAAATGAGGGTAAAATTTTTATCAAGAATTTGTTCTTGTTCAAAAAAATAGGGAAAATCAGAATATCTCCGAAATGAACCGAAAAACTTACGTGGCTCTATTCACTTCTAAACAGGTCGCTAGTAAAAGATAGGAACTCAAATTTTAAGTCACATCCTAGCTACACAGGCCAGGCAAGAGCGGAACAAGAAATTCTTTATGGACCAGTCTCGTGGCAAACAACTGCTTGAGAATGCAATCTGCCATCGTTATTACTAGCGTCCAGAATACAATACCTGCTGCCCTAGCGCTGACCAACTTTTTCTGCTTCCCTAGTTTGGTAGGCCTTGGTCAGTACAGGAACTGCGTTCACCTGTGACGTCACAACTATCCGCCATGCATGCTCAAGTGAGCTTTTGTTATCAAAGCCACCACTTCGACTTAACCTAACTTAAGCTATGCTGTATTAGACTCCTAATCAGCTTCTTCTAGGCAACTGTTATGCTATGAAACTGCTATGGAAATGCTAGAGTCATTGAATATTTCTGTTCGATATCGATTGGTTATATGATTCTCTATGACTCTATAAACAACTGCTTAAATACATGCAACCCTTTAATCTGGATTACGACCTAATTCCTCACACCACTTATGTTGTGTGCGTTAATTTTTATACATGAGTGATGGGACCTACTGTTTAAAGTCGATTCCGAACGACAGGTTTTTGAGAAACTTTCTCATGATTTCATACTTAAATACCCTTATCCCAAATAGAGACTAAGGTGATGAGCTTGTCAGATCTCGACAGACGTTATGGGTTCGAAAGGATTTGAAAGATATGCCCATAAGCTTCAGAAAACTCATACTTAGTCATGGTCGCTGCGAATTGTGGGTATGAGGATGAGTAGGGGGAGGTACAGCATTATTGCGGTGCCTCTAACAGGCGGGAAAATTGCCGCAGCTATAGAGAGGAGAACGAGGAAGATAGAATAGCATATTTTTTATGCCACTGTTCTGATCTGGTTGGCAGACTCCTATTGAGGGTAGGATATACGTCTTTCGAGGATCTATCCGATGCTTCGGATATGAAATTGGAGAATATTTTGATCTTCATAGGAAAAGTTGTTTGATTTCTATAGTAACGGGGTGTTTAATTGGCCGCTTCTAGTATCACAATAAGCTGTTATAAGTTCTGGAAAGGTTCTGAGTATCGCTGATTTTGAACTGTTTGCTGGGTTGAGTGGCTATTTATGCTCTATTCGTTCGTTAAATGTTGATTTGATAAAAATTAAAATTTCTTCAAAATGAATTGAAATTGTGAAATTATTCTTCAGTTGGCGTTACACTGTGCTTCAAAAACCCCACAAAACAAACATTTCCTCTTCTTTACATTTTATGCAAAAAAGAAAAACCTTGTACTTCCACAATTTTTTTTCTTTTGTTCTGTTTCTCCCTGTAGTGTAATGTTATTGGTTTCTTTTTGAGGCCATTAGAAGCAAATACAACAACAAATATAAGAAATTTATTTAAAATATAAACCAAGACAAATAATATCAATACTAACAACAACAACAACAATAACAACAACAATTTATAACAATACCTTCATGAAATCTTACATTGAAATGCTCTTTCACCAAAGTGCCATGATAATGTTTGTATAATTTCTCTTATTTTCTTGTCTCTTTACAGCCTTCACATTATGTCACCATTACCACACCGCATGATCAAACGGATGCCGCCGATAAGGCTGAGAAGACGGCACGCATTAAACAGTTGGTGGGCCAATTGCAAAATAATCTATGCAATGTATCGGTAATGAGTGATCCTGCATGATGGATTCATTGTCGAATATGGATCCGAATTCATTGGTGGATATAACTGGCAAAGATTTTATGGAGCAACTTAAGGATTCAGGCAGGTTAGGGGGAGAGGCCAGATGTGGATGTGGTTATCATCCCCCTTTTGTATAACTCTCACACATCTATGTCTCTATGTTTCTATAATTTTTTTAAGTTTTACTATCTCTCCCTCTCTCGCTCTCTCTCTCTCTTTCTCTATCTTTATCTCTCTATTTCTTTAACTTTACAACAATTTATTAGTTTACATAGTAGAAAGCCTTTATGTATGCTTTAAAATTTTCTGTTAATTTTTGTTCTTTTTGAATGATTTTTTTTACGATGCTAACGTGCCATGTTTGAAAGCCATTTTAATTAAATGCAAGTAAAAGCAGCATTTAAAAGCGGGAAGAAGTAGAAGATTGGGTTCAAAAGAGTGCTTAAGTGAATTAAACGTGAAAAAGAAAGAAAAAAATCATAATAATTGTTTCAACTTAATTTAAGCTCTCCAGTGCTCTCCTGTAATACTTTCCTGCTTCTCATTCCCACTCTTATTCGCCTTACTTATACTCATTTAAATACCAGAAAAAATCGTGTTTTCACAACATATTTTCAGGCATAAATTGTCCGCACATGTATACACAAACGTTTTTACACAGAAGTATGGATGTTCATAAAAGTATGAGTATTGGGTAACCCAGCAAACAACATTTTTAAAATAATTTCTTACAGATTGAAGTAGGAAGTTTGAGGTATTGTAGACCTCATAGTGATCTTAGCAATGAATTGAAACGGCACAAAGCAAGCAGACTTAAATGAGTGCAGGAATTTCGGTAAAGCCACAATTAAAGAACTGGAATCTTAAGAATGTGTTTCTGTTTGCTGGGTTATGATTTATAATTACATACAACGTATGGTGTAGTAGGATTGTTGTATACCGAGATTCATTCTTCATAATATTTGTAACACACAGTAAATGAATGAAAGAAAAAAGATTAAAAATGTTGTAAAAAGAATATTTCTTTTCACCGGAAAACAGTTGAAAACAAATTAATGGCATAATTTGGTTCCGCTTTCTGTATTTCTTTTTCCACTGGAATGAATTGAAATGAGTATCCAGTTAAATGCTTTACGCTTCCTGGATTTTATTTCATTAAGAAGGTTTTTTTTTCTTTTCAAAAGCGCTACATTAGGCATTATGGAAATACAGCCTGCTTTTAGGAGTTTCTATTCTGCTGAAAGTGAATAGCACTTAAAGTCTTACAATTGTGCCTAATTTTAGGCGCTTATAAGCCTATTTGGAGTTATTAAAAGTTTAGCTGTTGAAATCAACAAATTTAATACGCAAATTTTAGAAATTTTTCTGTTAAGGAATGGTATCCACTTAGTTTTTATTTTTAATAACCAAACTTAGTAATAGAAAAACTGTCTAGCCTGCCGTTAGGATCTACACCCTAGTTTTAACGATTTATCTAGTTTTCTTTTATGTTTCTGCACAAACATTTTATTTTAAAAAGAGATTAAATGCTTTAGATTCAGTTTATTTCAAATACTACTAAGATATCATAGTATACCATAAGGCGTTTACGATTATGCAGCATACTTTTAGGTGCTTTAGTTAATACAATGTTTGGAAAATTAGAAATAAAAAATTGCCAACAAATCTTTTATATTTTTCAACGTGAACTGATATATTAAGATGGATCCATGTCTCTTCTGTGTTTACAGATTGATAAAAAGCTTTGTTTTATTGTGGTGAAACATCGCTAGTTATTATTGCCGAGTTAGTACCTCAACACAAAAGTTCGTAGATCTTTAGATATACTGTATTGCTCCTGAAATATATAGGGTTTGGCTGCAATCTAGCTTATAATCTCGTTGTTTTAACGAACCTCAGGATACTAGATAGTAGCCAATAAAGGTAACTCCTTTCCTAATACTTAATAACTAGCAAGGTGTCTCATTTTAAAATGCATTCAAGTCCTATAGATATTAAACATGTGTTCTGATGTATTCGGGGTTCTCAACACAGCCTTTGTTGTCAGATACTATCTTCCCATTCGCCACACATATGCTATCAAATTCGTCATACCAATCCTTTGAAAGTTTCTGTATCCATAAGTAGCGTGGTAACTCCACTTCTGGTAAGTTTAACTGATTGTCCGTTTTCATGAATTTCTAGATGGCTAGAGAACCAGAAGACAAATCTTTAATAATTTCCTTACTATAGAAAACAACACTTCGTAGTCTAATGAGTAGTTGTGTTGGCTTATTAGACGCGATCAGAGTTTTCCTACGAGTTTTCCCATGAGTTACGAGTCCCAATGCGTTCGGTAGTCTACCCTTTCTTTCGTGATTGTATGTACGTTTGGGGTCAGTTCTTTTATAAGGGCAGTTATTGTTCTTGAGCTGGTTTCTAAGCAGATTTAATGAAAATTGTGTCCGCATCCTTATAAAGAGCCACATTTGCTTATTTCTTTAGAAGTAGTTTAATTTATTCTAACTTTCATTTGTACATAGTGAAGTCCATAACAGATTATTTGTGTGCAATTAAATAAATTTGTGTTGTATACTTTTAGGCTTTATATTTCATATAAAATATTTAGCATACTTTTAGGTGTTATAAAAAAAATCATTTTGATTGTCTTTCATTAGAAACATAACTTATTTCCCTGCTTACTTTTACATTATCGATATTATAGTCGACTTTTAGGCTCTCTCTGTTTGTTATTTACGCCTTAACTCACACTATCTTGTAGATTCCGGTTTTCTGCACTATAGGGTTGTAATTGCTGGCCATTTATAAAATAAAAATTTCTGTTTGAATAACCTTTTAGTATGTTTTTGTTTTTGATTTAATTTATTATTATTTTTTTGTTGTTTTTTGTGTTTTTTTTTTTAAATTATTTATAAAATATTCCCTTTTAATTTTTGCATTTCATTGCATGTGTGTTTAAATGGATTTTTTTTTTTAATGGAAAAAAATAATTGAAGATTGATGAATGCTTACGGATGTATGATGTTTGAACGATGGGCATACATATGTACATACAAACATCGAACAAACATCATTTATTCATTAAAATCCATAATAAATTATGTTTGTTGTTGCAGCAGAAAATACACACAGAAAAAAAAGAATCGAAAAAATCTTTTCCTTTATTTGTTGCGTCAAATGGCAAATGTCGAAAGACATGTATGGCGGCTAATTAATCTGATAATAAAATGAAAATTTTTTTTTAAATAAATTATCAATACGAAAGTGATTCGGAACAGTTTGAAACTGGAAACTCATGCAATGGAATTAAACAGTTCGTAGACTGTCCGGTCTTCTCTTCAGAGCCAGCATTTGTACTTTGTTGAGGAGGCCAGATTATTTAGGTATTTTTCTGATTTAAAATTAAAAATATTACCACGCAGTTGTTAAAGAGAAGAGGTCCAATGTAACCTAAATTGATTTTTGAATGCATTTGGAGGTTATAAAAGCTACCTCTACCTCTTAGGGCACGATTTTTCATTTGAAATGTTTCCATTGAACAATGCATTCCAATATAATGCAATTGATGTGACCCTCCCCTTATTATTGTAGTACAGCGGTGCCTTTGTACGGATAGATCCAATGATTTATTGTGCTTGTGCTTTATTGCATGGAAAAACTTCAAAACCCAAGACGGTGTCATCAAACAGCAACTGGTCTGCACCCCAAATATTTCTTTCTTGGATGCATTAAGGCCGTCTGGTATATAATATTGAGTGCGAGGCGATGCCCTTTATGAACAAGTGTCTAAGAGACTTCTGTGCTTTATTAAAGGCCCGGTTTTTACTTTCAGCACAATTCTCTTGTCATTGAAATTATCCAACAAAAGCTAAGCGTATCACCGCCTCTCTTTAGTTTTCTTTACGCTGAGTATAGCCTTTCAAACATCTCATATGCCCTTCCGAACATATCATATCACTTCACAGAAAGGTTCTTCTACCTGAAAAGTCTCGAACTTGTCTTGTATTTCTCTGAAGAGTCTCGAACTTACCTTGTATTTCTCTTGTCTGTTATGCCAAACGTTTTTGCATGTTTTGTGTAGGTTTTTAGCTTTCATTCCTAGTCCTTTTAAATGTTGTTGTTGTCGTTTTACAAGATCATTATTAATATATAAAAATTTTCTCTCTCTCTCTTTCTATCTCGTTCTATCTTTCTCTTTTGTTTATATTGGCCGGCTTTTAACCGCGCTACCCTTTTAGACCATGTCTGCAAAGCGAACGCCGAGGACAGAATTAACCTGTTAAAGTATTAAAAGATGGCGCCATATTCTGTTCAGAACGCTATCCAGCAGAGGATGCTGAAGCCATTTGATGCTGAAATTCGTAGGCAATTGGAATGATGAATTACAGAATCACAATAACATACAAAAACAGCAACAACAGCAACAGCAACAGCAACATCAGCAACAACACAACATCAACAACAAAACATTGAATAACAAGACAATCGAACAAGTGCAAACAAATAGCAACAACAAACGCCAGGAACAAACAATAACAATTGTTTGTTCGATAGATACAAATTTACAAAATGACAACAATACTATAACAGCAACAACAATTATTACAGAAACTACAACAACAACAACAACAGTGGCAGCAGCAGCAGCAGCAGCAGCAGCAGCAGCAACAATCGCAACAAATACAGGAAACACTCAGACCCCAGACATATGACTACCGATTTTTGCAAGTATCACATGAAATTTACAACAACAACAACAAACACAACAAATTCAGAATCACAATTCCAATCATCAACAACAACAGCAACAACATCAAACCATTACACGTCTATTGTATAAGGAAAAGGGTTAAACAATAAAACTGACACCCCCTCTGCCCCAAGGGGGGGAATATATTTTTAGAGGAAAAACAAAAAACAAAAACAAGTTTTTTTTTTTACAATTTAAACAAAGAAAACAGAAGAAAACAAAGTGATTCAATATTCAATGAAGATTCCGT